>CM038727.1:6845941-6935941 GCA_021613375.1 Megaleporinus macrocephalus | reverse complement strand
GGTTAGTATGGTGGTGTAGTGGTCAGTATGGTAGTGTAGTGGTCAGTATGGTGGTGTAGTGGTTAGTATGGTGGTGTAGTGGTCAGTATGGTAGTGTAGTGGTCAGTATGGTGGTGTAGTGGTCAGTATGGTGGTGTAGTGGTTAGTATGGTGGTGTAGTGGTCAGTATGGTGGTGTAGTGGTCAGTATGGTGGTGTAGTGGTCAGCACTGTCTCCTCACAGTAAGATGATCTGGGTTGGATTCCCGGTCTGGGTGGTTCTGTGTGGAGTGTGTATGTTCTCTCCGTGCTTGAGTGGGTTTCTCCGGGTACTCGGGTTTCCTCCCACAGTCCAAACACATGCATGTTAGGTTGATCGCTCACTCTAAACTGCCCGTAGGTGTGAGGGTGTGTGTGAGTGTGTATTGGGCATGTGATGGACTGGTGACCTGTCCATGGTGTACCCCGCCTTCGCTTGATGACGCTGGGATTGGCTCCAGCCCCTGTGACCCTTGGACAAGCTCAAAGTGGAAAAGGTAAAGGAGCACCATGCAGAAGTTTGGGCTCCTCATTAGATTTTTAGAGAACTTTCACCAAGGCTGTGTCCAAAATCGCATACTAAGTCAGTAGGTACTAGACTGGAGCCAGCACGTAGAGTAGTATCTGTTTCAATATGTGAGTGTTTAATATCCACACAATCTCAGATGCAGTATCCACTCAAGCACGGGGGGAACATGGGCTCCAACTTCACTATTTACACTCACTGTTCAATACATTCGGATAAAAACGTCTTTATACTTATAGACATATATATTCAGGTGCGTGTGTCCAAACTTTGGACTGGTAGCGTATGTTAGATATCATCACTGTCCAAAAACAAAATGTCTCCAAAATGACAGCTTTACAGGAGAGGCCAAAAACCTTCTTCACTTTTAATGGAAGTCAATGGAAGCAGAATTTTGTCCAAGCTATTTTGGAGCTTATTATTTTTATTATTCTTTTGTACTCAGTGTAAACGGCAAGCTGCTTTTAAATGAACGAAAATAAAAATCAACCAAAATCGAGATACATGTTTGTCTTTGCACGTTGTGGTTAAAATATTTACACAGTAGTACAAGTGCAAAAGTCAGAGACCACTGTTTCCTGTAATTGAATTTCTGCTCAGAACAGCTAAATAAACAATCAATCAATCAATCAATCAATCAATCAATCAATCAACCTTTATTTTCACTCGGAAGTAAATTGACGGAGACCCTCATTTACAATGTCAAGAAGCATTACAATTATTAAACAAAAAGGGATTGAAAATAAATAAAATTTAAATTTAATGAGTACTTAAAATGTAAAAGAAACAATAAGAACAGAGACACAATTAAGTAAAAGAAAAACAAATAAAAACTGAATAAGAAACTAAAATCAGGAATAAGACAGATAAAAATAAGTCAATAAATATAAATATAGCAGTAAAACATAAAATAGTAAAAGAAATAATAATAAAAATAATAAAAGTTATAATAAAATATTAATACTAATAATAATAGAGTAATCAAAAATAAAAAAAATCAGTAAAGGAATGGTAAAAGGAAATAAAAAATAATAAACTGAATGTTAAAATCATAAAACTGTTAACTAAAATTAAATAAAACAGTTTAAAATGACCAGCGAGCTGAGCTTTAGTGTTTCCTGCAGTAAGTTCCAGTTCGCTGGTGCTGCTGGAGCTAAAAGCAGACTTTCCTAGTTCAGTAAAAACTCTAGGAACCTAAAGGATGATCCCATCACTGGAGCAAGTTCCATCATTTGTACTATTCTCAGTGAACATTGTTGTGATATATGATGGCATACGAGCAGAAAGTGCTTTAAAAATAAAAAGAAACCAACATGTTTCTCCATGCACAGCAAGAGAAGACCACCCAACCTTTTCATATAATAAACAGTGAGTACATGAGGGTACATATTATGTGAATTCAATGTAGATCTGGCAGTATGCACACATATCTTCTTCCAGCCTCAATTCCAGGCCTACTTCACATCTGAGGGTCATTTAAGGTCATCCATGCATAATAACCACATATGGGACCTTCACCAGATTCCATTTCACCAGACTAGCTGATTGTACCTGTGTTCGGCCTAGCAGAGATAGACACTGGAGAGATCAGCTGCATGGATTACACGTTATACATTTCATTTCTTTACATTGAAATACAGTGAAATGGGCTCCAACTTCACTATTTAAACTTGTCTTTCAACACATTCAGATCAAAACGCTATAGAATTATAAATATATATATATTCAGTTGAGTGTGTCCAAACCTTGGACTGGTAGCATATCATCACTGTCCAATGAAAAACAAATATATCCAAAATATATCCAACTTTACAGGAGAGACCAAAAACCTACTTTACTTTCAATGTAAGTCAATGAAACCGGAATTTGTTCCAAGCCATTTTGGAGCACTTCTATTGGTCCATTCATTATGAAATTGACACACAATGTAAATGATGTAGAAAACTCAAAATCAACAAAAATGGAGGTGCATGTTTTTCATTGGACAACGATGATATGTTAGATAACATCACTGGCCAATGAAAAACAATTATCCCAAAAATGACAGATTTAGAGGAGAGGCCAAAACCCATCTTCACTTCACTTTAATAGAAGTCAGTGGAACCAGAATTTTGTCCAAGCTGTTTTGGAGCATTTCCATTGGTCCATTCGTCAGGGAATTTATTTCCACTCAATTTAAACAGCAGCTTATTCTATTCTTCTAAATGAATTGTTTTAGAAATATTTGTGTACGTGGGCTCCAACAAAAATATATATTCCATTAGGCGCCTCCAAACTTTTGACTGGTAGTTGGAAGATCTGGATGACTCGCCTGGCAAAACAAACATAAACACCGCAAATCTGTTCCCACCAGAACGTTTAAAGGTTAAAGAGGTCAAAGGTTCCACCACAGTGAACCCAGCGTTCACACCGAGCAGCCTTTAGGGGTCTCGATTTCTTTTTTTTTCAGAGTCTGCTTCATGAAGACAATTTACTTGACATACTTGAGCTGTTTGAAGTTAATTTGGGGTGTAACGAACACACCTAAGCCCATATTTTGGGCTGCGACTGTTCAAATAAAAGCCCAACAGATCAGTCTCTCCGCCGCCCGAGGCAGGTCGGTGCAGAGCGCGCCGCCGCAGGTTTGCTAAGGTGGGTTTCTGGTTTCATTAGCGCACGTTTTAATGGGTTCAGTGCGTACACACACACATGAACCTCGGCTTAACCTCAGCCTTTCACTGCCGTTTCAGAGCATTGTTAGAACGACGCCCCGGGCGATGCTGCCTGAGAGCGAGCGGCTGCGGAACAGAAACAAAGACCCAAACAGATCAAACGCAGCCATCGCGCTCACGTCTTAATTACCAGCCATGCAGCTGATCTCTCCAGCGCCTCTCTCCAAACGTCTCCGTCAGGCCAGACGCAGGGACAATCAGCTAGCCAGTCTGGTGAAATGGAATCTGGTGAAGGTCTCATATGTGGTTATTATGCATGGGTGACCTTAAATGACCCTCAGATGTAAAGTAGGTCTGGGATTGAGCCTGGAAGAAGATAAGCATGCATACTGCCAGATCCACATAGAATCTACTCACATGAAACGGTGGTCTCTGACTTTTGCACTGCATCACTGTGTAAACATAAATAAACATATTAACCACATCATCCAAAGAAAAATAGCCATCTCCATTTTCATATAGTAAAAGAGAAGTTAATGATGAAAGGACCAATAGAAATGCTCCGAAATAGCAAAATTCTACTTCCATTGACTTCCATTAAAGACTAAGCGCCACTTATGGACCTCCCTGGTGATTTCACATTGTTTTAGATACTGAAAATATATAAACATGGCTCAAAATGAATTTACTGCTTAACTTGCTTTAAAACTGAGGATTTTAATTCAACTGACGGAAAAACAAGACTCGCTACGGAAACTCCTGAACGCTACCGTGTGACGTCACTGGTGGACAACAGTGAACATCGCGGCGGTACAACAGCACTACGACTGACTGGGACTGAGAATGTTCCAGAGCTGCTTCTTCATATTCTGATGATATTTCTGAACTTGAATGTGAAAGAGCTGTAATGTAGAAATAGACCACCATATCACTTAGTCCTGATACTTTTAAACCACCATATCACTTAGTCCTGATACTTTTAAACCACCATATCACTTAGTCCTGATACTTTTAGACCACCATATCACTTAGTCCTGATACTTTTAGTTAAACCACACCCACAACAGCAGCTTATCCTGAGTGTAAACAGTATCTAGCTAAACAACCAACAGTATTTATGACAACAGCCTAGCAACCAGCCTAGCAACCAGCTAAACTCAGATATAAAGGTAGAGTTATTGTAGTAAATATGATTAAAGTGGAACTCGCTCTCATACGACTCTATACATCTTCATAACTGAACTACGTTAGCTTAGCATAACTTGAGCAAAGAACTTAGCAAGTGAAGCTAACGTTAGCTAACATCAGCTAAAGCAGGCTCAGTGTCTGAGCTTACCTGGTTTACCTCCACGTACACGGAGGGTCTTGAACTCCTCTCGCTGGTTTCCTTACACGCCCATATTGTTGAACAGCGTCAGTCTTAAGATCCAGTCCTCGTGTAAGTCTACGTCCCATAGTGATAATCTTCAGGTTTGAAACCATTGCTACAGATGACGGAGTGAGAGGACCGTCCTTTTTCCATTGTGTCCGTTAAAGTTGACAGGTTTAGTCCACTTTCTGGATATGTTGGGGGTCTTTGGGCCGTCTGTGCACGGGGGTCCACTGTACATCCAATTACTGCAGCCAGAAACAACACCACCTTTCTGTCATTGTGTGTTATTGTTCACCATCTACATCACACACACAACGTCTATGGCAGTTTCTGAACAGTGGGCGGAGCTAAACAGTCTTTTAAGCCGTATTTCTGGACTTTATAAACAATAAAAACTTTTAATAATCACAAGTTAGGATCTCAAACTCCGCTGTAATTATATGTTTGACATTTTCATATTAGCCTTCAAAAGTGAATAAGGTTTTCGGCCTCTTCTGTAAAGCTGTCACTTTGAAGATTTTTAATTGGACAATGACGATATCCAACATACACTACCAGTCATAAGTTTGGACACACCCAACTGAATATATATGTTTATAATTAAAAAGATGTTTAGATCTGAATGTGTTGAAAGACGAGTGTAAATAGTGAAGTTGGAGCCCATGTACCAAAATATCTCTAAAACAAACATTTAATTGTATTTAAATCTAAAAACGAGAATGTTTATTTTTATAAGAGCTATAAAACCCCCAAATCTGTTTATCAAAAGAGGATCTCAGCATCTACACTATCTTCTTCAGAGCAGTTTATCTGTTAAAGACGCACGAAAGCCGGTTTTCAGGTAAAGTTTTGGCGTAGAATGAATGAAGGTCATTCGTATGAAGGTCACTACGCCCAATCAGAACTGTTTGCTGTGGTAGCTGGAGGTTGCAGGGGTTTGGAGGTATGTTCTTCCGCGTATTGCTGGCCACTTCTAGACCTAAAGGGGTCAGAAAGATTTGTTACGGCACCAAAGAACTCGTTTCGGCACCTCCGTTTGCGTGAACTGTGGTTAGTCCGTCTAAGCTGACCTTACAACATCATAGCCGTGTCCCAGTCGCCTCTGTTCCGTGTTAGCAAGTGGCACAGTAGCCCTACCTGATCAAAAACAAGACCAAAGAAATATCCAAACCCAAACCACATGTGAGCTCCTCTGGCTACCGCTTCAGCGGCCCCTCCTCTCGTCTCCCCTGCCCTCTGTGGAAGTATGCGGAGGGCTCCGGGGTCAGCAAATTCACTGCTGTGGAAGTGCTGCTAGCGAGAGCGACCCGTTTGATCCCAGCAGGCCGCTCGTCTTTAATAAATTAACCGGCAATCGCGGCTATTTACTCTGCTCGGAGGCTGCTAGAGCCCAGGTTGTTAAATGGCCCACTTCTATCGTTTATGAGGGAAATGAGTGCCTTTCCCTTCGTTTAGGAGATTTCTGCTCTCTTATGAAATCGACCAGGGCTACACAGGGGGGCCAGCCGAGGTCTGCCATCCTGAGTCTCTCTCTGACAAATTCTGAGAAGAAAAGCATATTAGCTGCTTTTATATGTAGGCCAATATTGTGGGGGGGAGGGTATGTTAGACTTCAAAGAGGTTGAATTGAAAAGGTACGTGAGAAAGTCACCAGAATGTCATGGTGTGTCCTGAACTGGTCAGAACAGCTAAATTGAAGTCACCATATTGGGGTTGGATTATGGAATTGAAGACATTGCTGGGATTTTCATGTACTGTAAAGTTGGTTAATCAGTAAAAGAAAAATTGAAGCCCGTTTTTGGGAAAAGTCTTGACGTAGAAAGAACTAACAAAGGTATGAAGGTCACAACCTCCAATCAGAACTGTTCGCTGTGGTGGGTATTGGCGAAGTGGGGCAGTGACTAAACAGTCAAAACTGCTTTACCAAGATCTAATTAGGTTCAGAACCCTCCACTGTATATGCCACACATGATGAATCTGGTATCTGCCCTGCACGTCGGATGTATGATGATATGGACCAATAGAAATGCTCCAAAGTAGCTTGGAAAAAGTCTGGTTCCATTGACTTACACTGAAAGTAAAGAATGTTTTGGCATCTCCTTTAATGTTGCCATTTTGCTTGGTTTTCATTGGACAGCGAAGATATGCAAACCTACACCCTGAGCTTGTAGCATTGTTCAAAGTAAACAGTATCTAGCTAAATAACCAACATAATTCATGACAACAGCCTAGCAACCAGCTAAACTCAGATATAGAGGTACAGTTATTGTAGTAAATATGATCAGAATGTCATGGTGTGTCCTGAACTGGTCAGAACAGCTCAATTGAAGTCACCATATTGGGGTTGGATTATAGAATTGAAGACATTGCTGGGATTTTCATGTACTGTAAAGTTGGTTAATCAGTAAAAGAGAAATTGAAGCCCGTTTTTGGGAAAAGTCTTGACGTAGAAAGAACTAACGAAGGTATGAAGGTCACAACCTCCAATCAGAACTGTTCGCTGTGGTGGGTATTGGCGAAGTGGGGCAGTGACTAAACAGTCAAAACTGCTTTACCAAGATCTAATTAGGTTCAGAACCCTCCACTGTATATGCCACACATGATGAATCTGGTATCTGCCCTGCACGTTTGGTGTATGATGATATGGACCAATAGAAATGCTCCAAAATAGCTTGGAAAAAGTCTTAAGATCCAGTCGTTGTGTAAGCCTACGCCCATAGTCGTGATAATCTTCAGGTGTAAAATGATCGCTACAGATGACGGAGTGAGAGGACGGTCCTTTCCAATGTCCTCTTGTTGACAGATTAAGTCTACTTTCTGGACATGTTGGGGGTCTTTGGGTCTGAGCAGATGCTATTGTGATGTATTGACCTCCTTCTCTTCATCATGTTTCAGAGAGCACTCTGTCCTCCTATTGGTCAACGTGGAGGAACACGTCATAGGAGATATCAAACTAGCTGGAAAAGTTAGTTTATCAGTAAAAGACATGCGGGAGCTGGTTTAGTAGGAATGAAGGTATGAAGGTCACCATGTATAATCAGAAGTGTTCGCTGTGGTGGGTGGCAGCTGCAGAGGTTTGGTGGGTGTCGGTGAAGTAGGGCAGTGGCTAAACAGTTAAAACTGCTCTACCAAGAACTAAATAGGTTCAGATCCTAATTAGTGTTACAGTTTACCTGTACACAGGTAGGTGAAGGTAGTGTTACAGTTTACCTGTACACAGGTAGGTGAAGGTAGTGTTACAGTTTACCTGTACACAGGTAGGTGAAGGTAGTGTTACAGTTTACCTGTACACAGGTAGGTGAAGGTAGTGTTACAGTTTACCTGTACACAGGTAGGTGAAGGTAGTGTTACAGTTTACCTGTACACAGGTAGGTGAAGGTAGTGTTACAGTTTACCTGTACACAGGCAGGTGAAGGTAGTGTTACAGTTTACCTGTACACAGGTAGGTGAAGGTAGTGTTACAGTTTACCTGTACACAGGTAGGTGAAGGTAGTGTTACAGTTTACCTGTACACAGGTAGGTGAAGGTAGTGTTACAGTTTACCTGTACACAGGCAGGTGAAGGTAGTGTTACAGTTTATCTGTACACAGGTAGGTGAAGGTAGTGTTACAGTTTACCTGTACACAGGTAGGTGAAGGTAGTGTTACAGTTTACCTGTACACAGGTAGGTGAAGGTAGTGTTACAGTTTACCTGTACACAGGTAGGTGAAGGTAGTGTTACAGTTTACCTGTACACAGGTAGGTGAAGGTAGTGTTACAGTTTACCTGTACACAGGCAGGTGAAGGTAGTGTTACAGTTTACCTGTACACAGGTAGGTGAAGGTAGTGTTACAGTTTACCTGTACACAGGTAGGTGAAGGTAGTGTTACAGTTTACCTGTACACAGGTAGGTGAAGGTAGTGTTACAGTTTATCTGTACACAGGCAGGTGAAGGTAGTGTTACAGTTTATCTGTACACAGGTAGGTGAAGGTAGTGTTACAGTTTATCTGTACACAGGTAGGTGAAGGTAGTGTTACAGTTTACCTGTACACAGGTAGGTGAAGGTAGTGTTACAGTTTATCTGTACACAGGTAGGTGAAGGTAGTGTTACAGTTTATCTGTACACAGGTAGGTGAAGGTAGTGTTACAGTTTACCTGTACACAGGTAGGTGAAGGTAGTGTTACAGTTTACCTGTACACAGGTAGGTGAATGTAGTGTTACAGTTTACTTGTACACAGGTAGGTAAAGGTAGTGTTACAGTTTACCTGTACACAGGTAGGTGAAGGTAGTGTTACAGTTTACATGTACACAGGTAGGTGAAGGTAGTGTTACAGTTTATCTGTACACAGGTAGGTGAAGGTAGTGTTACAGTTTATCTGTACACAGGTAGGTGAAGGTAGTGTTACAGTTTACTTGTACACAGGTAGGTAAAGGTAGTGTTACAGTTTACATGTACACAGGTAGGTGAAGGTAGTGTTACAGTTTATCTGTACACAGGTAGGTGAAGGTAGTGTTACAGTTTATCTGTACACAGGTAGGTGAAGGTAGTGTTACAGTTTACTTATGAACAGGTAGGTGAAGGTAGTGTTACAGTTTACTTATAAACAGGTAGGTGAAGGTAGTGTTACAGTTTACATGTACACAGGTAGGTGAAGGTAGTGTTACAGTTTATCTGTACACAGGTAGGTGAAGGTAGTGTTACAGTTTATCTGTACACAGGTAGGTGAAGGTAGTGTTACAGTTTACTTGTGCACAGGTAGGTGAAGGTAGTGTTACAGTTTACTTGTACACAGGTAGGTGAAGGTAGTGTTACAGTTTACATGTACACAGGTGGGTGAAGGTAGTGTTACAGTTTATCTGTACACAGGTAGGTGAAGGTAGTGTTACAGTTTATCTGTACACAGGTAGGTGAAGGTAGTGTTACAGTTTACCTGTACACAGGTACGTGAAGGTAGTGTTACAGTTTATCTGTACACAGGTAGGTGAAGGTAGTGTTACAGTTTACCTGTACACAGGTAGGTGAAGGTAGTGTTACAGTTTACCTGTACACAGGTAGGTGAAGGTAGTGTTACAGTTTACCTGTACACAGGTAGGTGAAGGTAGTGTTACAGATTACTTGTACACAGGTAGGTGAAGGGAGTGGTACAGTTTACCTGTACACAGGTAGGTAAAGGTAGTGTTACAGTTTATCTGTACACAGGTAGGTGAATGTAGTGTTACAGTTTACTTGTACACAGGTAGGTGAAGGTAGTGTTACAGTTTACTTGTACACAGGTAGGTAAAGGTAGTGTTACAGTTTACCTGTACACAGGTAGGTGAAGGTAGTGTTACAGTTTACCTGTACACAGGTAGGTAAAGGTAGTGGTACAGTTTACCTGTACACAGGTAGGTGAAGGTAGTGTTACAGTTTACCTGTACACAGGTAGGTGAAGGTAGTGTTACAGTTTATCTGTACACAGGTAGGTGAAGGTAGTGTTACAGTTTATCTGTACACAGGTAGGTGAAGGTAGTGTTACAGTTTACCTGTACACAGGTAGGTGAAGGTAGTGTTACAGTTTATCTGTACACAGGTAGGTGAAGGTACTGTTACAGTTTACCTGTACACAGGTAGGTGAAGGTAGTGTTACAGTTTACCTGTACACAGGTAGGTGAAGGTAGTGTTACAGTTTATCTGTACACAGGTAGGTGAAGGTAGTGTTACAGTTTACCTGTACACAGGTAGGTGAAGGTAGTGTTACAGATTACTTGTACACAGGTAGGTGAAGGGAGTGGTACAGTTTACCTGTACACAGGTAGGTAAAGGTAGTGTTACAGTTTATCTGTACACAAGTAGGTGAAGGTAGTGCTACAGTTTACCTGTACACAGGTAGGTGAAGGTAGTGTTACAGTTTATCTGTACACAGGTAGGTGAAGGTAGTGTTACAGTTTACCTGTACACAGGTAGGTGAAGGTAGTGTTACAGTTTACCTGTACACAGGTAGGTGAATGTAGTGTTACAGTTTACTTGTACACAGGTAGGTGAAGGTAGTGTTACAGTTTACTTGTACACAGGTAGGTAAAGGTAGTGTTACAGTTTACCTGTACACAGGTAGGTGAAGGTAGTGTTACAGTTTACCTGTACACAGGTAGGTGAAGGTAGTGTTACAGTTTACCTGTACACAGGTACGTGAAGGTAGTGTTACAGTTTATCTGTACCCAGGTAGGTGAAGGTAGTGTTACAGTTTACCTGTACACAGGTAGGTGAAGGTAGTGTTACAGTTTATCTGTACACAGGTAGGTGAAGGTAGTGTTACAGTTTACCTGTACACAGGTAGGTGAAGGTAGTGTTACAGTTTACCTGTACACAGGTAGGTGAAGGTAGTGTTACAGATTACTTGTACACAGGTAGGTGAAGGGAGTGGTACAGATTACTTGTACACAGGTAGGTGAAGGGAGTGGTACAGTTTACCTGTACACAGGTAGGTAAAGGTAGTGTTACAGTTTATCTGTACACAGGTAGGTGAATGTAGTGTTACAGTTTACTTGTACACAGGTAGGTGAAGGTAGTGTTACAGTTTACTTGTACACAGGTAGGTAAAGGTAGTGTTACAGTTTACCTGTACACAGGTAGGTGAAGGTAGTGTTACAGTTTACCTGTACACAGGTAGGTGAAGGTAGTGTTACAGTTTATCTGTACACAGGTAGGTGAAGGTAGTGTTACAGTTTATCTGTACACAGGTAGGTGAAGGTAGTGTTACAGATTACTTGTACACAGGTAGGTGAAGGGAGTGGTACAGTTTACCTGTACACAGGTAGGTGAAGGTAGTGTTACAGTTTACCTGTACACAGGTAGGTGAATGTAGTGTTACAGTTTACTTGTACACAGGTAGGTGAAGGTAGTGTTACAGTTTACTTGTACACAGGTAGGTAAAGGTAGTGTTACAGTTTACCTGTACACAGGTAGGTGAAGGTAGTGTTACAGTTTACCTGTGCACAGGTAGGTGAAGGTAGTGTTACAGTTTATCTGTACACAGGTAGGTGAAGGTAGTGTTACAGTTTATCTGTACACAGGTAGTGAAGGTAGTGTTACAGTTTACCTGTACACAGGTAGGTGAAGGTAGTGTTACAGTTAACCTGTACACAGGTAGGTGAAGGTAGTGTTACAGTTTACCTGTACACAGGTAGGTGAAGGTAGTGTTACAGTTTATCTGTACACAGGTAGGTGAAGGTAGTGTTACAGTTTACCTGTACACAGGTAGGTGAAGGTAGTGTTACAGTTTATCTGTACACAGGTAGGTGAAGGTAGTGTTACAGTTTACCTGTACACAGGTAGGTGAAGGTAGTGTTACAGTTTACTTGTACACAGGTAGGTGAAGGTAGTGTTACAGTTTACTTGTACACAGGTAGGTAAAGGTAGTGTTACAGTTTACCTGTACACAGGTAGGTGAAGGTAGTGTTACAGTTTACCTGTACACAGGTAGGGGAAGGTAGTGTTACAGTTTATCTGTACACAGGTAGGTGAAGGTAGTGTTACAGTTTAACTGTACACAGGTAGGTGAAGGTAGTGTTACAGTTTACCTGTACACAGGTAGGTGAAGGTAGTGTTACAGTTTATCTGTACACAGGTAGGTGAAGGTAGTGTTACAGTTTATCTGTACACAGGTAGGTGAAGGTAGTGTTACAGTTTATCTGTACACAGGTAGGTGAAGGTAGTGTTACAGTTTATCTGTACACAGGTAGGTGAAGGTAGTGTTACAGTTTACCTGTGCACAGGTAGGTGAAGGTAGTGTTACAGTTTATCTGTACACAGGTAGGTGAAGGTAGTGTTACAGGCCTCAGGTCATAATGTAACCAGTTCCTAGACTTTTCTTTTTATTCCATGAAATGAATAAAGACAAGTTTGCTGCACATTTTCCGTATGACTGCACCAAATTTACGTTGACACGTTCCTTTTTCAATAAAAACACTAATTAGAGCTCATCCCGAGAAGCACTGGCCTGAACCCAATGACGTGCAACTGGTGTTAATATTTTAAGCTTGTTATTAAAGCTCATACGCTGGAAGCATTGTTTAATTAACTAAAAATAAAGTTCTCAGGATCTCCAAGATGTACTAGGTGCTGGACCATGAGATGGTCCTTAGAGAAGCAATGCCTCAGTGCTTAACAATAACATGCATGTATTTATGACTGGAGGGGGCTGCTGCGAGGGGGCTTCTTGGTGGCTTTTCCAGACCCTCTACTCTCCGCTATCAGTGTTCTCCAGCACTTTCTGGTTACTGGGACACTATGAACAGCTGGCTGTTATGCTGGGCTCCTTTGATCTGGTAATTAGCCATACAGGAACTCCTGCTTTGAAAGCCAGTATCCAGGCAGCCCTCCATCGCCGTGGCACCGCTTTCATTCTCTGCCAAATCAGTGCTTTTTGTGGTCCGGCCGTTCATAGCGCGCTCCTAATCGTACCTTGAAGTCGTCGTTTGACACCTCGTTAGCGCTGGGCTAAGTGTCTGCGGTCAGGACTCGTTGAGGAACAGCGCTGGGTCCTGAAATGACTGAACGTGACTGCGCGTGGCCGCCATGACTCACAAAGTGGCGCACATGCTGTACAGATGAGATGAAAGAAGAGGTTTAATTAAGGTCTGCACACGATGAGCATTTGTATGCAGGCATATCATCGTCATTTGTAGCGCCGTGGCTACACACACACACCCATGAATGCACTCTCGGTTTCTCTTTAAAGCTGTAATATAATTGGTTGGTTGTCCTGTATCTGTTTTTATTATTAATAACTGTTCTCATTACTTTAATTGATTCTATGTACAGTACAGTGCAGGGGTTTGAGGCACTTGGGGACAGTATTATATTTAAAAAGCTATTATTTCCAGACAGGAAGCTTTTATTTACTGAGTAAACACTTTATTATTTAAGTATTAAACAGTATTAATACAGTAAGTAGTGCTTTTACACACGTCAGTGTGTTTATTTAACCCTTTCCAAGCTTCTCCTTGTGGAAACAACCCAGTATTATTATCAGTTCTCATCTAATACCTGCTTTGACTGCTCAGTACTTCATTAAGCTAAATCAAGATTACTGCTGAAGGAACTGAACACATTCATACAATGTCTGGGGCGTCCAGGAGAAATCTGGAACTACACTTTGTTCTTCAAACTGGATCAAGATCTGATCTACTTCTCTCACAATAACATATTCATGTTACTTTGTATTGTATGTATGATTATTTACATCTGTTCTAATCAGATCTGGTGTTCTTACTGGTGAACACACACTTATAGATCAGATAAAGGCTTTTACACATTCAGCATAGGTGGCTAAGACTTTTCCTTGTGCTGATGTTTATTTTGGTTTACTAGATTCTCCCTATTTTACACCCTAACCTGTTCCAGGTTTGTGGCTCCTCCCCCTCCCTGGTGATCCTGGTCTGTCCTTGTGTATTTATATCCCTTGCCCCTAGTCTCAGTCTGGCACTAGTAGACATATTTGTGAATATCTGTTGTGAGTAGCTGCTTCTGTTTGTGTTCTCTGTGTGGTTTTGTTTTGACTGAGTATCGTCACTAGTTTTAGTGTTTTTATTATTTATTATGGATTTATTATGGACTATTATGGTTATTATGGACGCTCTTCTGGCCATGTTCACCTGGAGGCCAATAAACAGACTGTCAAGCAAAAGGTTTGGGCACACCTACATGGGTCTTTCTTATATGTACTATTTAAATAATAATAATAATAATAATAATTGTAAAGACATCAAAACTATGATAGAGAAGATTGATTGAACTATAATCAGACACACATATACTTTCTGTTCCTTTTCCTAATAAACCTATATGAGCTTTACAGCCAAAACTAGAATTACTAGAATGGAAGACCAGCTAGACCACCAACACTGTCCCATCAGCAGCAGCTCTCCTGCTTGAGAGAAAGGAGAACATCAAACTCCACCTTAAGATCTAAGAACATCCACTAATCTTTCTGTCCATCCTTCCACTTTGAGAAGACACCTCAGTGCTATGGGTCTAAAAGGATGTGTATCTGTTCAAGAAGCTCCTCGCTGAGAAAAAGAAATACAGACCTATCAAACAAAGAAGCTGCTGCTGTTCTTAGAACAGGGGACTGACCACCCCAGAGTCTAGAACTTCCATAAAATGAACTGAAAAAAAAGAAAAACTGAATTGAAAGCAAGTTTATATTAAATAAATGTTCTAAAACTAGCAAAGACTGTGGGATACGGTATGTGCTATGAATTTGGTCCTTCAAGTCAATAAATTCTGCCTTTTTTTCAATTCTGACTTTCTTGCTTGTGTTGTTTTCCTGTTTTCTTCTTTTTAATATTTATTCATAGGATTTTCACATTCAATAATATTAACAATGATTCTGCATTCTCAGAGAAAAAGAGAAAAGAAAAACAAAAAGAAAGACAATAAATAAAATAACATAAAATAAGAGACACAGTGAAATAAAGGGGCACACTACAGTAGGCTCACAAACATCCACAGAATCAACTGAGCAATGGAAATAAAATATAATAGACTGAATACTTAATAAAGCAGCTACAGTGGAACTTCTAATGATTATGCATGTACTCTAAAAAAGGGTTCCATATTTTAAAAAAACTTACCAGACTTACCAGACTACCAGACAAAACATATCTGAACCTCTCAACATGCTTTGCTACTTCTGTCAGCCACATTTTAAACGTAGGTGGGATGTTTGACTTCCACAACTTAAAATGATCTTCTTAGCCACTATCATACCATATGTTATAGTAGATTGTATAAAATTATCAAAATATTGAAATGCCTTAGAAAAACCAAACAAAGCTATTTCAGGAGACAACCTTAGACTGTATACATCTTATTCAAATGTTCTTGTTTCACCTTAAGCAACCTGTCCAAATGTATCCGTTCCACCTTAAATGGTGCAGGATTTACATTCTGCCACTAATATTCAGCGTCTTACTTGCTAATTTCTTGTTTTAACTTTCTCGTCCCACCTTAACTAGTACAACAGTTATATTTTGGTGCTTCAGCTTCTCGTCTGGATTTTCCCGTTCCACCTTAAATGGTGCAGCATTCAAATCTTGCCGTTGACATCCAGCTTCTCATTCGTTCCACCTTAAATATTCTGGCCCTAATTTGTTTAATGTTCTTTTGTTAGAACCCTGAAAAAGTTACACTCGAGTGAAGTTCTCACTGTTTATCTGCTGCAGCACCAGCTGTTTGAACCCGAATCACCGTTTCTCACTTTCACTTTAAAGTAAATTATTTATTTTAGCTTTTTTGATCTTGTCGTTCGCCTGTTTGATCTTGTTTGATTAAATTATTTAGGCGTTTGTTCTCGTTGGACTGTTTTTGAAGAGAGAAATTTCAGTACATACATTATTAGTTACGTTGAAAATAAAAAATATACACTACAGCACTTTGCTGAACACCTTCCTGCTTCTTGTTCAACACCTTATTCTTGTTCTTGTTCTTGTTCCACCTTAAATGGGGCAGCATTTACATTCTGCTGTTGATATTCAGCTTCTCATTCGTTCCACCTTAAAAGGTGCAGTAGTTATATTCTGGCACTGACATTCAGCTTTAAGTACCTTTGTTTAATGTTCTTCTGTTAGAACCCAGAAAAAGTTACACTGGAGTGAAGTTCTCACTGTTTATCTGCTGCAGCTCCAGCTGTTTGAACCCGAATCACCGTTTCTCACTTTCACATTAAAGTAAATTATTAATTGTAACTTCTTTGATCTTATTGTTCATCTGTTTGATCTTGTTTGATCAGGATTTTTAGGCTTTTGTTCTCGTTTCTGAATATACACTGATATTTTCCAATGGAAAGCTGAACACCTTCCTGCTCCACCTTCTTGTTCAGCGGGCTGAAGGTATTTCTCTCCGCGCTGATGATATTCAAGGCAGGCGTTTTCAGAGAACCTGGAGGAAGAGGCCGAGGGTGCTTCTTGGAAGCGGGCCGGGCAGCGTAGCTTGCTATGTTGGGACACATCTGTCGTAGTTCACATGGTTTGATTAATGGCCGAGAGAGTGAGGAATGTTGAGCTCACCAGAGAGAGTCGCACATGCAGCCACACTCACATTGCACCGAAGCGAGGAGGCACATGCGAAGGAGAGCCGGAGGATGACGCCAGCGCGGAGGCTTCCTGACGTCGCGGAAATCGGGACAGATTTCGTCTCCATGCTAAAATGTGACTGAATGTACTTTATTTGTGTAGAGATGGAAAAAGACCCACATCCAGACCACAGCTTATAATTCATTCTTCCTAAATATTTACAATATGTAACATTAATGGAACGTAATCTTGGAATTTCTTCTCACAACAGTAACGTGTAATATGGCCAGGGACGCCCATAGTGGACACCCATAGTTTTGCATACGACTGTATGTAAATGACCTCTAGTCTGGCTGGCCATTATCAATCTTTGTTTAAAAGGCAGTTTGGGTTGCAACCAGTTTCTAACAAACACCTGAGGGAGGCAACGAGTGCTAGGTTAACCAGGGGCGTACCTGGCCCTAGTTTTATAATCTTTAGGGGTGCTGGGGATAAATAGAGTTAGTTTTCCATATATTGCAGCACAGAATCAGTTCTGGTGGTCTGTACGCAACCTTGAAATATACTGTGCTGAGTGTTTTATTGCGCAGTCTCGTGCACACAGCTCATTACAACTTTCTAAACGGTGCCATGGAAACCAGTTTCAGCTTTCTCTCTGCGGCGGCCGGGACAATGACCTGCATTATTTTTCTCTAAAAGTTTAAACGGTGCAGAATTAACATTCAGGTGCTGACATTCAGCTTCTAATCCTCCAACTTCTTGTTGGAATTTTACCATTCCACCTTAAACAGTAAAGAATTTACATTCTGGTGCTGATATTCAGCTTCTAATTCTCCAGCTTCTTGTTGGAATTTTACCATTCCACCTTAAACAGTAAAGAATTTACATTCAGGTGCTGATTTTCAGCTTCTAATCCTCCAACTTCTTGTTGGAATTTTACCATTCCACCTTAAACAGTAAAGAATTTACATTCTGGTGCTGATACTCAGCTTCTAATTCTCCAGCTTCTTGTTGGAATTTTACCAATCCACCTTAAACAGTAAAGAATTTACATTCTGGTGCTGATATTCAGCTTCTAATTCTCCAGCTTCTTGTTGGAATTTTACCATTCCACCTTAAACAGTAAAGAATTTACATTCAGGTGCTGATTTTCAGCTTCTAATCCTCCAACTTCTTGTTGGAATTTTACCATTCCACCTTAAACAGTAAAGAATTTACATTCAGGTGCTGACATTCAGCTTCTAATCCTCCAACTTCTTGTTGGAATTTTACCATATCCTCCTTAAACAGTAAGAATTTACATTCAGGTGCTGATATTCAGCTTCTAATCCTCCAGCTTCTTGTTGGAATTTTACCATTCCACCTTAAACAGTAAAGAATTTACATTCTGGTGCTGATATTCAGCTTCTAATTCTCCAGCTTCTTGTTGGAATTTTACCATTCCACCTTAAACAGTAAAGAATTTACATTCTAGTGCTGATATTCAGCTTCTAATTCTCCAGCTTCTTGTTGGAATTTTACCATTCCACCTTAAACAGTAAAGAATTTACATTCAGGTGCTGATTTTCAGCTTCTAATCCTCCAACTTCTTGTTGGAATTTTACATTCCACCTTAAACGGTGCAGCATTGGCCTTCTAGGGCTGACATTTAGCTTCTTATTCTCCAGCTTCTTGTCCAAATGTTCTCCTTCCACCTTAAATAGTAAATTTCATGATGAATGGACCATTAAAAATGCTCCAAAATAGCTTGGAAGAAATTCTGGTTCCATTGACTTCCATTGAAAGTGAAAGTTTCCATACATTTCAGCTCAGAATCAGTTCTGGTGGTCTGCACACAACCTTGAAATATACTATGCTGAGAGTTTTATTGCGTAGTACCTTGCATGTGCACACAACTCATTACAAATTGCTAAACATTGCCATGGAAACCCGTTTCAGCTTTCTTTCTGCAGCGGCCGGGACAATGACCTGCATTATTTTTCTCTAAAAGTTTAAATGGTGCAGAATTTACATTCTGGTGCTGACATTCAGTTTTTTATTCACCAGCTTCTTGCTGGAATTTTACCATCCCGCCTTAAATGGTGCAGCGTTGGCCTCCTGGGGCCGACATTCATCTTCTATTTCTCCAGCTTGTTCAGAGTTTCTCGTTCCACCTTAAATGGTGAAGAATTAACCTTCTGGCGCCAACATTCATCTTCTTATTCACCAGCTTCTTGTTGGAATTTTACCATTCCACCATAAATGGTGCAGCATTGGCCTTCTAGGGCTGACATTTAGCTTCTTATTCTCCAGCTTCTTGTCCAAATGTTCTCGTTCCACCTTAAATAGTAAATTTCATGATGAATGGACCAATAAAAATGCTCCAAAATAGCTTGGAAGAAATTCTGGTTCCACTGACTTCCATTGAAAGTGAAAGTTTCCATACATTTCAGCTCAGAATCAGTTCTGGTGGTCTGTATGCAACCTTGAAATATACCGCGCTGAGAGTTTTATTGCGTAGTACCTTGCATCTGCACACAGCTCATTACAACTTTCTAAACATTGCCATGGAAACCCATTTCAGCTTTCTCTCTGCAGCGGCGGGACAATGACCTGCATTATTTTTCTCTAAAAGTTTAAATGGTGCAGAATTTACATTCTGGTGCTGACATTCAGTTTTTTATTCACCAGCTTCTTGCTGGAATTTTACCATCCCGCCTTAAATGGTGCAGCGTTGGCCTCCTGGGGCCGACATTCATCTTCTAATTCTCCAGCTTCTTGTCCAATGTTCTCGTTCCACCTTAAATGGTGAAGAATTAACCTTCTGGCGCCAACATTCATCTTCTTATTCACCAGCTTCTTGTTGGAATTTTACCATTCCACCTTAAACAGTAAAGAATTTACATTCTGGTGCTGACATTCAGCTTCTTATTCACCAGCTTCTTGTTGGAATTTTACCATTCCACCTTAAATGGTGCAGCATTGGCCTTCTAGGGCTGACATTTAGCTTCTTATTCTCCAGCTTCTTGTCCAAATGTTCTCGTTCCACCTTAAATAGTAAATTTCATGATGAATGGACCAATAAAAATGCTCCAAAATAGCTTGGAAGAAATTCTGGTTCCATTGACTTCCATTGAAAGTGAAAGTTTCCATACATTTCAGCTCAGAATCAGTTCTGGTGGTCTGTATGCAACCTTGAAATATACCGCGCTGAGAGTTTTATTGCGTAGTACCTTGCATCTGCACACAGCTCATTACAACTTTCTAAACATTGCCATGGAAACCCATTTCAGCTTTCTTTCTGCAGCGGCCGGGACAATGACCTGCGTTATTGCAGAGAGTTTTTTTTTGTTTTGTTCTCTAAAAGCTCCCAAAAACACAGGAATGCATGAAAGAACGGCCAACTGTGTGGAAATCCAATCCACGCTCTGCTGTTATGTGTCAGGACCTCAAGCCAAGTGCTTTATCACTCCGCTCTCGGTGACAGCTGTCCTTTCATGCAGGGGAATTTGATAGCAGTCGAAAAGGTGCTGAAATACGTCTCTCAACATAAGGCACACATTGTTGGAGGTTGAGCATCAAAACAGAGCTTTTATTTTTAATCCATCAGCAGTTAGTGGTTTTTGTTTGTTAAGGCCATTTGCTTTGGCTCAATTTGAAAATTTTTGATTGAAATGATTATCATTTATGGGCTCGATGAAACTAAGCATGTTCTGTTGAAGGTGTGGATATTAAGATTTCAGTCAATATGTTTAGTTCTGTATGGAAATGAGAATGTTTGTTAAAAATAGACTGAAAGAAAAGGAAAAATGAACTGAAAATAGATTTAAATGATTATAGATTGTGGGATACGGTATGTGCTATGAAGTTGGTCACAAATCAATTAATTCTGCTGTTTGTTTTAGTTAATTTTTGTTATTATCACTTTTTATTTGTGCTTTGTTCTCAAATTTCTTTTCCTGCTTTTGTTGTTTTTCTGTTTTCTGCACAGCAAACAGGATGTTGTGTTTTTCTAAGTGGTATCACATGCGTCAGGGAAGTAGGTGAAATGTTAGTGCACCTTTTAACAGTTGAGCTTGAGTTAAACATAAGAAATACCTTAAAATAATAATAATCAGAAATAATGAAATTATAAATATAGTATTTGATACTTTATTTTTAAGATTTTATTTTATTTCCTTTAAATTAAAGCTAAAAGCTATAAATTCTGAAGTTGAATGTCTAAATTCAAGATGAAAAAAGTAACAGAAAATAGATTTACAGTGAATAAATTTGAAGATATTATCAAACATGGTGGGATATGGTATGTGGTATGACATTGATCATCTAAGTAAATAATTCTGCTATTTTTTAAGGTAATGTTTTGCTATTTTCACTTCTCATTTACACTATTTATTTTCTTGCTTTTGTTTTTTTTTGCACATAAAACAGGATGTTGTATTTTTAATTGGTATCACATGCGTCAGGGAAGTACTTGACCAGTGATTATAGGTCATGTGTTTAATGTCCTTCTGTTAGAACCCTGAAATAGTTACACATGAGTGAAGTTCTCACTGTTTTTCTGCTGCCGCTCCAGCTGTTTCAACCAGAATCACAGTTTCTCACTTTCACATTAAATTTAAAATTGAATTAAAAAAAATAAAATTAAAATTAAAATTGCACCTTATAACAGTTGAGCTTGAGTTGAAAATAAAGAATACCTTAAAATAATAATTAACAACAATAATAAAATAATAAATATAATAATTAATACTTATAAGATGTTATAAGATATTTCTTTTAAATTGGAGCTAAAAATTATATATTCTGAAGTTGAATTTCTAAATTCAATTTACAACATTGTGTAACATTAAGAACTGTACCTACTGAAATAGATTCAGTATTGATAGACCAGTGATTATAGGTAATATGTCTCTTAGTTCCCTTTTAATTGTTGGCCAAAAAATTTTAACAGTTGATCTTTAGTTGAAAACACAAAATACTTTTAAATAGTAATAATCATAGTAAAAATTATGAGCATAATCATTTATACTTCTTTGAAGATGTTTTTTTTAATTTTGAAATTGAATTTTAAAATTCAATTAAAAATCAGTGTGTAACTGTCACTACTGAAACAGATTTCCAGATATGTTTCAGATTTGAGTCAATATATTTAGTATGAACATTAGAATATTTGTCAAAAATAGACTGAAAATGACGGAAAATAGATTTACAGCAAATAAATTTGCTAAAATTATAAAAGATTTGTGCTTTTTTTAGATTTAGATTTTCTGCTTCTGTTGTTTTTTGGTTTTCTCCACCTTAAACGTGTTGTTGTGTTTTCAAGTGGTATCACACGTGTCAGAGAGGTACTTCACCGGTGATTGTTGGTCAGATAAGTAAATTTGTAGTTGTGTTTTGAAGAAAAATATGATGATCTGGTCGTTTTTAAGTCTTTTTAAGGAATTCTATTTAGAATTTGAGACATTTTACGACTTTTTAAGAGCCTGCAGGGACACTGTGTTTTTGGATTTTGGTGATGTGCTGTGTAATCACAAGATCTAAACCTAATTAGGGTCTCAGGTCACTCAAAGCTAAAGGACTGTAGTTTAAGAATCTGTGATTGGTGGAATGTATTATAAGCCTTTGGAATATGAATATTTAATGGCCGTTTCCATTGATGCCTCACGCCTCCTGTCCTGGAAGCACAAGAAGTTCTTCGCGGACTCTAACTCGGTCTCGTCTGCTGTAATAAATTTCATTGATGAGTCTGAGCTCAGTGTGAAATCAGAGGACATGCAGTAGATGGTAGAAGAGAAGATAAATCTGGATACGTACATGACATTAACAGCGACTAAAGTATAAACGGCGGCACAAGCAGCTGTTTGAACAGCTGTTCGTATCAGCTGGCAGGTTAATGCAGCTGGTTGGAGCCACGTTAGCCTTAAAAATCTCACGTTTATTGTTGGGCCTTAAAAAAAATAAAAAAATAAAAAAATAAAACTGAAGACAAACTACCAGCATTGTGCCAGGTGGTGGATGGGGGTCCCAGTTTCAGCTGGCAAGTAGGCCTTCTTCTGCTTTACTGTAGATGTGAAAGTGTTTCATTCGATGTGATCATGTGACAAGCAGTTGGCATTTTGATTGGCTATTTTCTTGAACTTGTTTCACAAACTTAATACTGTTGCGGCTGAGTTTCAAATGAGTTGCAGGGTGCTTTATTTCGTGCAACTTAGTCGCAGTTTAGTTTCGTGAAGCTTTCAAGTGATTTCACTGCATTCCAACTGTAGTGGCTGAATTTCAAATGAGTTTTGGGGCCCTTTATTTCATGCAGCTCAGTTGCAATTTAGTTTTCTGAAGCTTTCAAGTGATTTCACTGCATTGCAAGTGCAGTGGCTGAGATTCAAATGAGTTGCAGGGTGCCTTATTTCGTGCAACCCATTCGCAATTTAGTTTCACAAAGCTTTAAAGTGACTTCACTGCATTGCAACTGTAGTGGCTGACTTTCAAATGTGTTGCAGAGTGCCTTATTTCGTGCAACCCATTCGCAATTTAGTTTCACAAAGCTTTAAAGTGACTTCACTGCTTTGTAACTGTAGTGGCTGAGTTTCAAATGCGATCCAGCGTGCTTTATTTTATGCAATTCAGTCGCAATTTAGCTTCACAAAGCTTTAAAGTGACTTCACTGCATTACAGCTGTAGTGGCTGAGTTTCAAATGAGTTGCAGGGCCCTTTATTTCAAGCAACTCAGTCGCAACTTCGTTTTGTAAAGCTTTCAAGTGACTTCACTGCATGAAGCCAGCTTAATATTCATGATGGGACTGAAACAGTTATGCTACTATATAATAAATACATATTACATTGCACACAATCTAAAGAACCTGGAAAAGAAGTAAATACATATTAGACACTAACATAAGAAAAGAAATGATGTACAGAAGCCTGGACAGGACGGAGTACATGAGCGTAAAGGTGGGGGGAACTGGGGGCCGGACTGCAGGAGCTGTAGAGGGAGTGGACAGGCTTGACCTTAATCCTGTTAGAGCCTTTCAAAACTGCTGCGTCCACTCTGATGTGGAGATAGAGGAGCCCAGCGGCTTTTGTGTGCGAATTCCACCAGTGAGAAAAAAAAAACATACGACGTTCTAGCTGCTTTCGGCCCTGCGGGTGATGTCATAGGCCAGGTCAGCAGCCAACGCTAATGGCCGGCTAATAGTCAGGACCATGAGGGCTATAAAGTCAATCATCGCAGGCTCGGGGCTCATTTCACTGAGAGCACCGGCTTTCTGTTAATGGAACGTGTGATAGTATAATAGTGCGAAGGACTGATGGGTTCACTAACGTCTTTTTCACTGTGTTTATACTGCGAGAGCGCAGCTGCTGAAACTAGAACATCACAAATGCGTGAATACGCTTCACAGTACGTGACATTTAGCTGCTCTGAACTCGTTGAATGGGACAAAACGCTCCAGCAAAGTAACAGTTCCAAAGTTTATGAAAATACAGGTATTTAATAAGAAACAGTAACACTTTTAATTAAGAATATATCTGTTAATTAATTAACTTATAATGGAAATAAGGACTAACATCATTTTAAGTATGCATTAAGTAAAGTCTGAGATAATGTCAAATTAATTCCTAAGTTATTAACATTTACCTTAACACTCAGATTTTATTTTCTATATTTTTGCAATAAATTAATTTCAGCATTTAAGCTTCTATGTATTCCTCAGTTTCTTCTTTTTGATCTTCACAAATCCTGATTTCACTTTTATTATTTACTTTTTTTAAAAATAAAAATAATTTTTGCATCCCTGTTTTATAACATACACAACATGGCTCAGAATTAACCCTTATGTATTCACTATGATATTTGATTAATGAGATTAACCTAATGAGATATGTAAACATTTGCAGTCTGGAACATATTTACAAACACTGTTTTTGTTTATGAAGTAAATAAACAAGAATTAAAATAATGATTTAAGATCAAAAACAAGATTTTTAAGTAATGAACACCTGGAACATTAAATAATAAAATAAACTGATTTCAGTAGATTTACCAAAGAGATACTCAGCAATACATACAGTAACATAGGAAATGAATACAGGGCCAGTTTAACCCCTATGTTGTGTATTAGAAGGGGTTTGTTTAGCTTGTGCATCGAAAGGTTAAGAGCACAGTATAAATTCATATGAGCACAGTATGTCAAGTACATGTACACTACCACTCAAAAGTTTGGGATCATAGTAAAATGTTCTTGTGTTCAATCAACTGCTGATCTTCAGATACTAAACTAACCTAGAATGTTGTTCCCTTTTATACTCACTTATTAGTAGAATGTTTTTCAGCTGTGCATCACAATTGAGCAAGAGTGTCCTAACAACCAATTAGTCCAATAACATCCTTAACTTGGATTGGTGGTCGTACCAGGAGATTTAGACAGAGGACTGAGAATTGCTGATAATAGGACTACATGCAAAATAAGCCTCTATACAAAAATAGACTTTAATACAAACATTTTTATTCATCAAAAATCATCTGATACACTTACATTAATTGTGCAATGGAATATATTGTTTGTAAATTGCATGAAAATTGCATGAAATTAAATTCTAAAGTTATCTTAAACTTTGAGCGGTAGTGTATATATATATATATATATATATATATATATATATATATATGTAAGCATATTTGAGTATATATATATATATATATATATATATATATATATATATATATATATATATATATATATATATATATATATATATATATATATATATATATATAGGTTACTCAAATATGCTTACAAAGTGCTTTTACAGCAGAGGAGCATCCAGGAGTGACGTGTCCTGCTCTGTTTCTAGTTGTAGGGTCAGTACTTTATTGCTCCATCACCTACAAGGTGGATGAAAAAGACATGAAAATACACATGGACTAGAATAACCAAAGACAGATCAAGTCCAAAATCACGACAGTTAAAAACCATCCAGGTGTCTAGAACAAATGGTGGTCCCTAAACAAGAAAATGCTTACTAAGTGTTCCTTAGTTGTGTCTTACTCCATCAACTTCAAGGTGGATGAAAAAGACATAAAAATGCACATTTATAAAAAATAAAATGCTTACAAAGTGCTTTTACAGCAGGGGAGCATCCCGGAGTGACGTGTCCTGCTCCGCAGTGTGGATAAAAAAGTCCTGAAAGCCCTAAAGGCCAAATTCTCAACAGTTAAAGACCATCTAGGTGTCTAAAATCTAAATTCTGGTGGTCCCTAAAAAAAGAAAATGCTTACAAAGTGTCCTGCTCTGTTTCCAGTTGTAGGGTCAGTAGTTTATTGCTCCATCATCTACGAGTTGGATGAAAAAGACATGAAAATACACATGGACTAGAACAACCACAGACAGATCAAGTCCTAAAAGCCTTAAAGGCCAACATTTCAACAGTTAAAGACCATCTAGGTGTCTAAAATCTAAATTCTGGTGGCCCCTTAAAATATATAGTCCACAGATCTCAGTTATCACAACACAGGTGATTGTTGAATGGTTGAGT
The DNA here is from genome assembly GCA_021613375.1 of Megaleporinus macrocephalus. Taxonomy (NCBI): domain Eukaryota; kingdom Metazoa; phylum Chordata; class Actinopteri; order Characiformes; family Anostomidae; genus Megaleporinus; species Megaleporinus macrocephalus. Next base: position 6,909,827 of record CM038727.1, on the reverse strand, counting down.
GGCTATCTCTACCAGTTGAGATGCTGTTAGGAAGCTGGGGTCTGAATATGTTCAGAATTTAAACACATAAATATGCAAGACCAGACTTGGAAAACTCAGATACCCTGATTGTTAGGAGTTACCAGTGTAAATATCTGGTACCTTAAGTTAAGCAAAATAAGATAATGTGATACTCAGCTTACATCCTACTTATTCTTAGGCGGCTTACGCTGTTATTATAACAGCAGGAGATATTTCTGGTCCACAAATCTGATTGGCTTACACACTGACCACCTCACAACTGAACTCTGTATTATTACTGATCATTGCACTGGTAATGAAATCATCTGTGACTCCAAGTACAAGTAAGAAGTAGGATTTGTTTAAACCGAGGGGCTGGTTAACATTAGTTAGAATTAACATCCAGACTTAGGCTGGTCCACTAGCTGACAGGCCAGAATATGCTTAACAGCTCCATCATTAATATCACAGGCTTGAATTAAAGTACCTACAGTATGATTAGTTTTCTGAATGTGGCGTGACATCATTTATGACAGTGTTAGTTACATACAGCGGTTTATGTGTGTGTCTGTGTTCTATCAGCTCCATCAGCCTAAACCTCTGTAGTTCCTCTGCCCACCTACTCGCTCTCAGCATTAAGCCTAAGCCCTGAGAAGCACTGCTGACAGGACAAAATCCAGCAGCAACCAGAGGATTATCTCCCCATCTTTGATCATTATTCTGAATAGACCTTAGCATGCTGACCTCAGGCCTGCTTCCTCTACCCCAACCACCACAACAATAGTAAAGACACTGGCCCCAGGTCAGCAGTCAGAGGCCTGCCTATACAAACACGCTGCGTCCGCTAGTGCTTACGCTGACCTTTCATCCAGAGACACTGACGGCTGGCTGGCTGGTCTCTTTTAGCCATTTACGTAGCATGAGTGGAACTTGTCTTCTAAGAAGAGGCGCTCTTAGGTTGCTTCTTGATCCCTGGAATGCCGGCGTAGCCAGAGGGGACAGTATTTGTAATGAGCCAGTGGAAACGGCGTCACTAGCTCGGACTGTATTTTGGCTGATGTTGAAACCCCTGGACAAAGCGAGCGAGGTCGAATTACCCAAAGCTGCTCCAGAGCTCCTTTGGCCTTCAGTAAATATGCTCTGTCGTGGCGTTCGTTTTTCTGGTGTAAAGCGTGAAGGTTTCAACACGACGCTATACCGACCCGTATCGGAGAGTAAGGGGTTGTGAAATCTGTAGCCTTTGTGTCCCTTTTACCAAATTCACTCAAAAATGCTTACAAAGTGCATTTACAGCAGGGGAGCACCCCGGAGTGACGCATCCTGCTCTGTTTCCAGTTGTAGGGTCAGTGGGTTATTGCTCCATCAACTACAAGGTGAATGAAAAAAACATAAAAATGCACATAGAGGAGAATAACCAAAAACAAAACAAGTCCTAAAAGCCCTGAAGGCCAAAATCTCAACAGTTAAAGGCCATCTAGGTGTCTAAAATCAAATTTCTGGTGGTCTTTAAAAGAAGAAAATGCTTACAAAGTGCATTTACAGTAGGGGAGCATCCCAGAGTGATGTGTCCTGCTCCACAATGTGGATTAAAGAGTCCTAAAAGCCCTAAAGGGCAAAATCTCGACAGTCAAAGACCACCTAGGTGTGTAAAATGAAAATTCTGGTGGTCCCTAAAAGTAGAAAATGCTTACAAAGTGCCTTTACAGAAGGGTACAATCCCGGAGTAACGAGTCCTGCTCAGATGACTGTTACCAGGGTCAGTAGTTAATTGCTTCATCAACTACAAGGTGAATGAAAAAACATAAAAATGCACATAGAGGAGAATAACCAAAAACAAAGCAAGTCCTAAAAGCCCTTAAGGCCAAAATCTCAACAGTTAAAGACCATCTAAGTGTCTAAAATCAAATTCTGGTGGTCCCTGTTAATAAAATGCTTACAAATTGCTTTTACAGCAGAGCAGTGTCCCAGAGTGATGTGTCCTGCTCCACAATGTGGATTAAAGAGTCCTAAAAGCCCTAAAGGGCAAAATCTCAACAGTCAAAGAACATTTAGGTGTCTAAAATCAACATTCTGGTGGTCCCTGAAAAAGAAAATGCTTACAAAGTGCTTTTTTAGACGTGTCTTACTCTATCAACTACAAGGTGGATGAAAAAGACACATAGAGTAGAAGAACCTAAGACAAATCAAGTCCTTAAAGCCCTTAAGACCAAATTCTCAATAATTAAAGACCATTTAGGTGTCTACAATCAAAATTCTGGTGGTCTCTAAAAAATGAAAATGCTTACAAAGTGCTTTACACAGCAGGGGAACAGCCTGGAGTGATGTGTCCTGCTCCACAAGGTGGATAAAAGGGTCCTAAAAGCCCCAAAGGCCAAATTCTCAACAATTAAAGATGATCTAGGTGTCTACAATCAAAATTCTGGTGGTCCCTGAAAAAATGAAAAAGCTTACAAAGTGCATTTACAGCAGAGGAGCATCTTGGAGTCACGCGTCCTACTCTGTTTCTAGTTGTAGGGTCAGTAGTTAATTGCTTCATCAATCACAAAGTGTATGAAAAACACATAAAGATGCACATGGACTAGAATAACCAAAAAGAAATCAAGTCCTAAAAGCCCTAAAGGCCAACATCTCAACAGTTAAAAACCATCTAGGTGTCTAAAATAAAAATTCTGGTGGTCCCTAAAAAAAGAAAAAAGATTACAAAGTGCCTTTACAGCAGGGTAGCATCCTGGAGTGACGTGTCCTGCTTAGTTTCTAGTTGTAGGGTCAGTAGTTTATTCCTCCATCAACTACAAGGTGAATAAAAAAGACTTAAAAATGCACATAGAGTAGAAGAACCAAAGACAAATCAAGTCCTGAAGGCCCTAAAGGCCAAAATCTCAACAGTTAAAGGAGAAATTACATTGATTTCTTTTCAAACTTCATAAATAATTTAATCATTAACAGCATTCTCACTCACTCATCTTCTACGCTGCCTATCCTTCAGCGTCCCATGGGATACTGGAGTCTATCCCAGCACTCTTTGGGCAGGAGGCTGGAACTACCAGTCACTCCCAGAGCAATTTAGAATCTTAAACTCACCTAACTGCATGAAAAAACCCACCCAGACACAGTGACACATTCAAACTCCAGACAGAAAGGACCCAGGTTGCCAGGACAAGGAATCGCCAATGAGCCCATGAATGAACCAGAGAACCTTAAGCTTAAGGGAGCTTAAGCAGTGTGAGGCATGAGGGATGAATAGATAGATAGATAGATAGATAGATAGATAGATAGATAGATAGATAGATAGATAGATAGATGGATAGACGGATAGATAGATAGATAGATAGATAGATAGATAGATAGATAGATAGATAGATAGATAGATAGATAGATAGATAGATAGATAGATAGATTCCAGTAGCATCACAATAAATTACAATAAACACACAAGAAACATATGAAAGGAATATAAATTAAAAAAATCCAATGTACAAAATAAAGAAAAAGAAAAGAAAAAGAAAAATCTAACTGGGAGGTATTGCACACTATTATTGCACTTGTTTATGTTAACTAGTGTTATTGCACTTGTTTAATGTTAAATGTTAACTAATGTTATTGCACTTAGTCCGGTTGTGTTATTATCAGTCTACTGCTCCATCCCATCCTCTGTCCTCCTGTGACCCCTCCTCCCCTGCAGAGAGGAGTTGTACAGTCTGATGGCATGAAGGACAAAGGAGTTTTTGAGTCTGTTGGTTCTGCACTTGGGTAGGAGCAGTCGGTCACTGAACAGACTCCTCTGGTTGCTGATGACGGTGTGCAGAGGATGACTGGCATCGTCCATAATGTCCAGAAGTTTGTCCATTGTCTTCTTCTCTGCCACCGTCACCAGAGAGTCCAGTTTCAGGCCGATCACTGAGCCAGCCCGCCTGATCAGTTTGTCCAGCCTGGATGTGTCCTTCTTGGATGTGCTGCCTCCCCAGCACACCACGGTGTAAAACAGGACACTGGCCACCACAGACTGATAGAACATCCACAGGAGTTTCCTGCAGATGCCAAAGGACCGCAGCCTCCTCAGAAAGTACAACCTACTCTGTCCTTTCCTGTACAGGTGCTCAGTGTTAGCAGTCCAGTCTAGCTTGCTGTCCAGCCACAGCCCGAGGTACTTGTAGGAAGCCTGAGGTACTTGTAGGAAGCCTGAGGTACTTGTAGGACATAAAAATAAACGACAAGGAAAGGAGTGGGAGTCAGTGTGGGGGTCAGGGGGTATCTGCTCTGAGTGAGTACAGGCAGTTTGGAGGCTGTCGGTTTAACGAAACCGTAATGTTTGGGTACGCTCAAAAATTAATGGGACTCTATGGGGGGAAAAAAGAGAGATGAAAAAATGACAAACAGACGAGTGCAGGTCAAATCAAGACTGCAGTTGTGGTCGGGGGTCTGCCCTGAGTCAGTGCATGTGACATGGTGTCTGTCGGTCGAGCAGAAGTTCAGTAGATTGGTGTGCACTTTTCCATCCTATTCATTCTCTATGGGAAAAAATCAGTGGTATTCCAGAATCCGTGCATCCAATCAAAAAGCTGCATACGAGCCCGAATCACAAAATCAGACCGGTGTCAGACACTGAAGCCAGCTGTCGGTGCCTTGCGGCCTGTGTTGCCTCATAAGTCAGTGCTTTAGGTGATAGTGCTGTGATGAAGGCTTCATCTTGGGTTCCTTTAGGTCTCAGTGCTGGCGATTTCTGCTATTGTGCTCAAGTTGCTTTGGGCGCCGATACAGAGGATTATGGGACGTGAAATGCAGCAAAAGAAACACATCGGGTGTGTCTCAAATCCTAGTGAGTGTGTAAGTAGGCTGTCTAGGTAGCAGCTGTGTAAGTAGCAGTGTTCTCTCCTCATCTCTCCTCATAAAACAGATTACTGAGACGCTCTAGTTAGAGAGAGACTGCGTCACGGCTTGTTCCCGCCCACTGCAGCACGCCACCGGTGGTTTAGCTGGTTGCTAAGCTACCAGCCAGCATTCAAAACAATAGCCTGAGTCTTAAAAATCTGCTAGCATAAATGCTTATAGCGCGAGTATAAAACTGCTAAATGGTGAAGGACTCTTTACAGAGTTGATAATAAAATACTGTTTTGTGTGATTATATGACCAGAAACACATTAAAACTCCAGAGAAAATCAAAATAACTCACATTTTAAAACCACTTCACTGCTCCTAGATTAGCCTGCGGTGCATCATGGGATTGTCTTAGCGGCTGAGGAAGCGTTCGATGCTTCCTTAAAATCAGGTCTAAATAAGTTTTCTCAGTAGACAGTATGTTTAAGGTATGTAAGAATTGAGACAGTCTACGTGTCGGGAGCGCATACTGAGACGTAAATACTGTCTATGTAGGAGCTCAGTAGGATTTGAGACACCCCATACCAACACCCTAATCCACCATACCATTAAAACCACGTCCTTGTATCTACACTCACTGTCCACTGTATCAGCTCCACTGACCATATAGGAGCTACACTTACAGACTGTAGTTCATCTGATTCTCTGTATACTTTATTACCTGTTCAGGACCCCCACAGGACCACCACAGAGCAAGTATTATTTGGGTGGTGGGTCATTCTCAGCACTGCAGTGACACTGAGTTAGTGTTAGTGTTGTGCTGGTGTGTGTGGATCAGACACAGCAGTGCTGCTGCTGGAGTGTTTAAACACCTGAGTGTCACTGCTGGACTGAGAATCATCCACCAACCAAAACTATCCAGACAGCAGTGTCCTGTGGACGGCGTCCTGTGTCCACGGATGAAGGACTAGAGGAACACAAACTGTGCAGCAGCAGATGAGCTACTGTCTCTGACTTTACACTCCAGCACCACTACTGTGTCTGATCCACTCACACCAGCACAACACACACTAACACCAACATCAGGTCAGACTCACTGCAGTGCTGAGAATGACCCAAATCCCAAATAGTACCAGCTCTGTGGTGGTCCTGATCATTAGAGAACAGGGTGAAAGGGGATAAACAATGTATGCAGCAAATCAGATGAACTACAGTCTGTAATTGTTGAACAACTAAGTGCTCCTATATGGTATATAGAGTCACCACACAATATATATTATTATATTCACTATCCAGATCCACAGCCACTGATGATGGTGAGTGAATGTTTCTCTTGCACTGCCCTGCACGTACCTCTCTGCTATGCTTGTGTTTTAAAAAATACATTTAAGGCCGAAAAGTTGCGAAACTACTGTCTCAGCCAACTTATTCATAACTACTTCATACAATAACTTCCTGTGTGAGCACCAAACCAGACAGGAACCAGACTTCAGACGTCTGGTTCCTGTCTCCTCTGCTACGAGCTGTTCTGAATTCAGAGAAGCGTTTCACATCAAACAGCCATGAATGACTTTCTTTATATTAATTATGCAGAAATAATTCAGAAAAATCAGTGCACTCGTTTTCATCAATGAGGGTCTTTTAAAACACTGACCGGTATATACTGTACATACTACTGAGGCCTTTTAATGAGTTCTACTTCTACTCTTCTCTCTTAATGGTGTGATATGGCAACACTGTAGCACTGGAATTTTATCCGCTGAAAAAGTCTGATAAAAAAATATTTTTTTCCGAAATGTTCTTTTTTTGAAAATTAAATATTTCTTATTTTTTTATTTTTTTCCAAAAAATATTTTTTTCCCAAATTTTTCTTTTTTTTAATTAAATTTTTTTTCTAAATTTAATTTTTTTAATTTTAAATTTTTTTCCCAAAATTGTAATTTTTCCAGATTTTTTCAAACAATTAAAAAAATGAAAAAATGTCAAACAAAGTTTTATTTTTAATCTGAAACAGATTTTTTATAATTGGTTGAAAAACAAAATTTACAGTAGAGTCCATAAATATTTGGATGTAAATATTTGGATGTTGACCAATAATAAGAAGTATTTCAGTTATTATTACATGTATAACACCGTTTTTCCCCCCCAAATTTTTCTCTTTTTTTTTGATTTTATTTATTTTTTTTATTTCATTTTTCAATTTTTTTATTTTTTTCCCAAAATTGTAATTTTTTCCAGATTTTTCATCTTTTCAAAAATGTTAATTTTTCAAACAATTTAAAAAATGAAAAAAATTCAAACAAAGTTTTATTTTTAATCAGAAACAGATTTTTTTTATAATTGGTTGAAAAACAAAAATTTACAGTTGAGTCCGTAAATATTTGGATGTTGACCAATAATAATAAGTATTTCAGTTATTATTATATGTTTAACACCGTATACTGGAGTAGAAATGAAATAATGAATATGAGCTCACAGTGGACTTTCAGCTTTAATAAGCCGTAATCAGCTGGACATCCAAAATTAGATGAAGGATGGAGGAACTACATCCACGTTCATACATCACCCCCTCACGTTTAGGGTCCCAGACGTAAGCATGTCAGGGTTAAGTGAGCAATTAATTCACAGTCGTTGAGTTAATTCATTCAAACCTCATTACTGTTCTTTAGGTCGCAGCACATGCAGAGCTGCCTCCCGCATGTGTCTGAAGTGTTGCAACATTTGCAAGCAGCTGGTGAGAAAGCGAGAAAAGCACGAGACACAGAACGTGTGAGTTTGCAGCAGAGTGTCGCCTCAGGAGCCGGCGAAATAGCCTGGCCCCGCGTATCATCGGCGGCCTCTGATGCAACAGCAGCAGCGATTGCATTTAGTGCTGTTTCCCCATCGCGCGGCTCAGCCGTAACTCACGCTTCTCTCTGAATACGACTGTCTGCTTTCATGTGCAGAGATAAGAGATAGTGCCGGGGAGAATACGGAGCCGGGGAGGAACGCGGGTTACTGGAGTGTGAATCAGGTTCATTCCGGGGACAGAGTCCTCAGAGGTCCTTCTGGGAGGAGCGCTGATTTACTAGCTTTTCCAACATGACGGTCGGTTTAGCAATTATTCATGACATGCTGAAAGTGACAGACTATATCTAGTCAGCACGTTTGCACAGACCTTCTCAGACTTCAGATTTCAGGGCGTTTGATTGTTTTGGATGTGCACGCTTCAAAATTAAGGGTTCATTTGGGCTTGAGAAGTAAAGAAACGTCCTTAAAGAACCACAAACGACAAGTGTTATGCGTTCTAATGGCTCTTTGGGAGGTCATGGCTCAATATCACCACTGAACAAGTATTACTTGAAAGGATTATAATAATGTAATGTTAATGCATGAAATGTTGATGATGATCAATATTAAAAATGGCTGCTGTCATCAAATGACATGGGAAAGCAACAGTGACAAGGGGTGGGACTTTGGGGGTGGGATTCTGGGGGTGGGACTCTGGGGGTGGGGTATGAACATTGCTGGATTACTGACCGGGCCAGCGCCCAGGGCCCTTGAGGTTGTGATGCCTATCAACATTTATGATACAATATATTTTCATTTCCGAGGAAAATTTTAAGGATCCTCTGACCTTTAGGGACTTTGACCCCAGGGCCTCTTGAGGGCCCCAGCCATGCTTTTGGGCCCTAGCTATACTTTCGGAGGCCCTAGCCATGCTTCTGGACCCCTTATGAAAATGGACGAGGTGTTGTAGCACTGCTCTGACTTCGACTTTTGGCTATTAGGTGTCCTAGGAAAGAGGGGGGCATAATTTTAGAGGGCCCTGGTTATGAGAGCCTCTACTAGGGGGCCCTAGAGAAGAGCAGGGCATACCATTAGAGGGGCCTTGATCACGAGAGGCGCGGGTTGGGGGGGGGTTAAAGAGTTGCCAAGGGGCCCAGACTATCCTTAATCCGTCCTTGGGTATGAAGGATATGAAAATCAAAGATACAAGGTTCTACTCTGACGCTGACAATAAGCAAGTCTCCACGTTTGAGCAGCCAAGCGGCAAGAGTGGACGTTTAACTTGTATTTGCTTCTAAACGAGGACTATTGAAGGACACCGCTGGGGTTAAAACACGGCTTTGTGCGTTCGCGGTCACCTTATGTCGCCACGCTTCCGACTGACCTGCTTCATGTATGTGCTGTGACCGTAAAGCTCAGCCTTTTCTGCAGAGCCCACATATGTGCATACATGTTTACATTCGGCCTACATAGACTCAAAAACATGCTATTAAATCTCTATTTAAATCTCAGGCAATGGGAAACATCATTACACGTACAATCTGCCCATCACAGTGGACGCAATGGAAAATGTGCTTGTTCTGAAATTGGATTAACTCACTGGAAATAATACGAATCAACAGAATCTGTGGCTCTCTCATATCCAAATGTCTCGATAGGAACAATAAAAATATGTATACACAGTGGATATAATACAGTGTACTTATTATATCAGTTAATCTGACAGAAACAGTCCACAAACCATCCAGTAAATCAGACAATTATTATTAATAAACTCATCATAGGGCGGTTAATCAGATGACTATCCCCAGTGAGGTGGACGGTGAAGTCACACAGCTAATGACCCCTGCCCCCAGTTACAACCTTAATGAGGCGGAGCAGACAATAAATATTTAACTAGGTCACAACACTGAACCCGCTCTCTTCATCTCATTAGCGAGACTGGTTTCTGTGATTTCCTACATAGCCTTGATTGACTTGTGCCCATCTCTATACACCCCACTCATATATATATATATATATATATATATATATATATATATATATATATATATATATATATATATATATATATATATATATATATATATATATATATACATACTAACATATCACCACCATGTCAGTGTCCATGCAGTGCTGAGAAACAGATGGACCACAGTCTGTAACTGAAGTATAAAGTGTTCTCCTATTCACGCTATTTTCCATGATAACACTGGGGGGCATCTTTGTTTACTTTGTGTTAGAACTTCCGGTGCACCCGCGGATACATTGATACTAATTACAACCAAAACAACAATAAACATATAAAATGACTAACATAACATGTTCAGTTAGAGGGAGTCAGTAATTGGAAGAAGAGGAAAACTTGGCTTGAACAGCAGAGTTACGAGCACAGCACATAAAGATCAGAGTGTTGGGGGGGCCGCCTTCCAAAGAAGAGGACCTGCGTCTCTGACTAAAGCTCTAAATTTAAAACATCCACCCAAACCTCCGTATGTCTGCTCTTACCATTCTGTGGAGGAGAACCAGCACCAGAGCATCCTTATCCAGAGAACTGTCTCGCTTATGAAGCTCAGAGGAAGCAGACGTGTCGGGTGCTGGTGAGTCTATCAGTTCAGTAACTGTTTTCTGATCAGTGTCCACCGTGCTAGGCTATCTGGGCTTTAACTAACACCCACGCAGAGTGGCTCGGGCAGCTGGCTGGACTTGGGTTTAACCGGCTTTCAGAAATATAAACTCACCGTCTGTGTGTAGGAGTACACGCCCACCTTCCCACTGTGCAGGTACTGATACGCTTCAGTACTTTTATAGTTTTTCATTACTGAACCGTCTACACCTTCCGAGAGTACAGAGTAATTAAACATGTCTCAATAAAAAAGTAACCTCAGACCACCTTCTCATATCACCCACCCACTGTGTTATTAACCTCAGACCACCTTCTCATATCACCCACCCACTGTGTTATTAACCTCAGACCACCTTCTCATATCACCCACCCACTGTGTTATTAACCTCAGACCACCTTCTCATATCACCCACCCACTGTGTTATTAACCTCAGACCACCTTCTCATATCATCCACCCACTGTGTTATTAACCTCAGACCACCTTCTCATATCACCCACCCACTGTGTGTTGTACCATTAGAACTTCTTACTGTCTCTCTGGTCTCCTTCCATGTAGCTGTATTCATTTTGGTTAGCTGAGCTGAAGTTCTAACACAAAGGCGGAAGAAACATATGCTAGAAAGTGGGTGTGACCAAATATGGTGAATATGGTCAGTGAAGCTGTAAACATGGACAATGAGTGAAGAAACAAAGAGTGTAACAGCATAAAAACAATGAATTCCATATCTGAATCATATGAGGTAGTGAACTATAAACTATATATATATATATACCTTCAGGCCACGACTGCCCAACCAGCTATTTTGGAGCACTTCTATTGGTTAATTCTTTATAAAATTTCCACACAGTGTAAACGGCAGCTGCTCTGTTAAAATAATAACAAAAAAATTAAAAATGGGCAAAAATGGATATACTTGTATTCCTTTGTACAGCGACAATATTGTGTGTAAACCAAGAAATGGCCCAGAAGTATTTGGAAAAAGTCTGAATGGTTGGCATTGGGTAGCCAAATCTAGCTTCATCTATCAGACTATCCATCAGATAGTGAAGCATGATGTATCCCTCCAGAGAACACGTTTCCACTGCTTCCCCGCTTTACACCCCTCCAGCTGACGCTTGGCTTTGCACATAGTGATCTTAGGCTTGTGTGCAGTTGCTCAGCCTGGAAACCCATTTTATAAATAGCACAGGGAGTTTGAGACTTGGTTTACCGCCTGGTGACTGAACTGTTGTTGCTTTTAGATGCTTTAATTTAACAGTAATAGCCCCGTTGACTGTGAGTGGGTGGGGGGCAGATCTAGCAGGGCAGGTTCTGCACTTTATTTAAATAAGTTAAACCAACCTGCATAAGTCTGGAATTGTTTTAGCTTTTAATTCTGCAATGAACGTTCTTTTCCTTCTGTTCGGCATCGACTTCAGACGACGAGAGGAAATTATGTGTCTCGATGAAACTGATCCGAGACAAAAGACAGCGGGACCCCTTTTAAAACCAGCTATTTGTCAGGAATCGTGACACGGGCCGTGTTTGTCTGGGCCGCCCGAGCAATTGTGGATAATTAGTTGCCCTTTGACGCGGGCTTATCAGAGCTTATTACGGGTTTGTAAGGAGGCCTATTATTAACGCTGATTTATTTCTCATATGCTAATAGACCACAACGAGATAATAAAGCTGACGTGTTGAACGCACGGCCAGTAAAATCTGAACGGATGTTTTCTCTTTCGGTGCTCTGGTTCATTATATCGTTCCGTTGAGGTCATACGACCAGAGTGTAGCTGGTCTGACGTATAAGGTGAACATAAATAAAGCTTAAAAGCATGACTAGCCCAAGAAATGTGGGTTTAAGTCCAACCATGTTGCTCAAGGAGAATCACTTTGACCAATAGGCTGCTCAGGGACATTCAGGCAACCTTCGAGAAGAACCTTGTGTCCAATCCTCAGTGTAGAAGGTGCCCTTTCGTTGGAGGGGGGGGTGAGCTGAGGATCATGGCCTGTTTGGGAATGAAACAACTCCATTGTTCCTCCATCCACCTCGATTAGAGCACAACCCGGAGCTGCCAGATTTCCTGGGAGAAGGCCATTTGTTGGCGCCGTACCGAGGGGAAATTCAATTAGCCATGCTGCGGCTCCTCCACGACAAAAGACATTGTTTCATTAGTGGACACCCTGGTCAGTCAGTTACAGTGAAGTCAGATCCACTTACAGTGAAAGCACCCACTGATTAATCCACTGTATCACGCAGGAGCCCCTCCGTTCACGCCCCAAACCTGTTCTGGTGTTCGCTTTCACCAGCGTTGCATTCTTTTAGCAATCCTAGCCCCACAGGCTGATCAGCCCAGGCCTCAGGATTACTAGCCCACAGTGTTTTAATAAGCTTCGTTCCTGCTTACCAGTCGTTCATGTTTACCCATCACCATGTTCGATCAATAAGGTGTGGGTTACAGCCGGTAGGGGGCCGTCACGGCCGGGCTGTGCTACGCTCTAAAGCAACGCACTACAGCAGAGTGTGATTAGCATGCTAACTACTGCGTACACGTTCAGAGAAACACTTCACACTGCGCTCGGTTTTGAGTACAAATCTCCGAACAGCAGGTTCTTCATTCTGCTCCAGCGTTGACTCAGAACTGCCGTTGAGATGCTTGAGGCAAGTCAGCAGAGCTCGCGGTGAGGATTTCTAGCCCGGTTGGATCTCTTTGAACCCAGTAAACTGCACAGACTCGCGAGAACGAAGGACCGTTATACGGATTTGTTTTCCTAAAAAGAAAAGAGGGCGCAGTAGAAGCGGAGGAACATGAGCCGTGCTGATTTTACCGCAACAGAATTATAATTCTGGTTAACTACATTAACTATACTGGTATTCGTTTTTTGGCTTTCTGCCAAAGTTGAGATATCAACTCCGTTCCACCTCCAGATTGTCTGGTCTGATTGTGTGATTTGGGCTTGTATACAGCTTTTTGATCAGATGAACAGATTCCGTAAAACAACATATTTTTTCCGTAATTTTTTTCCCATAGAGAATGAATAGGATGGAAAAGTGCACGCCAATCTACTGAACTTCTGTTCAACTGACAGAAACTGTTTCTCGTACATTTACTCAGGGCAGACCCCCGACCACGACTGCAGTGTTGGTTTGACCCGCACTCGTCTGTTTGTTTTTATTCATTCTTCTTTTTTCCACCATAGAGTCCTATTCATTTTGGAGCACACCCAAACATCATGGTTTCGTTAAACCTACAGCCACCAAACTGCCTGTACTCACTTAGAGCAGACCCCCAAACACACTCTCCTCTACTTTATTCTTTCTACTTTAGTCGTTTATTCATCCTTTGTTTTTCGCACTGCTTAAGCCGGATATTTGCTGTGTAACTTGTCCTGCAGTTTTTGAGATATTCACTCAATTTCAACCCCAGATTGTCCACTCTGTGTGATTTGGATCAGCTTTTTGATCGGATACACAGATTCCGGAAAACTATGGATTTTCCAGGATTTTTTCCCTATAGAGAATGAATAGGTTAAAAAAATAAGCACTTATCTAAGGTACCTCCGCTCATCCAACAGACACCATTTTGCATACACTGACTCAGGGCAGACCCCCGACCACAACTGCAGTGTTGGTTTGGCCCACACTTGTCTGTTTGTCGTTTTATTCATCCCTCTTTTTCCCCCCATAGTGTACCATTCATTTTAGGCACGGCCAAACATTATGATTTTGTTCAACCTGCAGCCACCAAACTGCCTGTACTCACTCAGTGCAGGACCCCAAACTCCAATCCACAAACATACCGACCCGCACTTCTCCCATAGAGTCCCATTCATTTTCGGCAAAACCCCCACATCATGGTTTGTTAAACCTACAGCCACCAAACTGCAGTACTCACTCAGGGCAGATCCCCAAACACACTGACCTGCACTCCTCTACTTGTTGTTTATTCATCCCTTAGTAATGTTATTACTATTATTGTCATTATTGCAAAGCAGAAATAGTGAAGTATATGAGATATTTTAGGGGTTGTGATATGGTTTGATTGTGCTGGTACTGTATCATGATTGCTTGCTGGCTTTTGGCTAGGTTATTAATAATATTTCTTATTATTTTGGGGTATTTTGCTAAAATGACACATAGGAAAATAAAAAAACTGTTATCAAGAAGACTGAACATCATCTTTTTGTATTTTAGACATATACAGTGAGGGATATTAATCTGATAAGTTTTATGATATATGTACTTTGTTTGCCCAGTATTATATTTGAATTATGTTGTATTTGCTGGAGCCTCCTGACATTGTTTTGCCTCATTTATCAAATTAAATCTGTACTCCTGGGTAGATTTTTGCTCTGCTGTGTTTTTTATTTTGGCAGATCTATTCTGGAAGATGCTGATGTAAACTATGATCCCAATCACAAGCTAGCTAGCTGGTACTAGCTAACTCTGTCTGCTAGCATCAAATGTCTTAGCTCCTGAACAGAGTGTGAAAGTGCAATAGCTCATTTTGCTCTGAAAATTTTGCCGGCTGACAAATGCTCATGTTATTATTTATAGTTTGTTGCCTATCATAGCCACCTAGCCACAGAATTATACTTTGGTGAATGCTGAATTGGATTAAAATCCTACCTCTGTTGGACACTAAGGCCTGGACTGTCAGCTTGAGTCCAGTTTTGGGCATGTCCAGATTTGATTTAGACTAATATTTGTTAGTTGGGACAGTAAAATATGCATATAATCAAATTAAATGTGTTGGTCCTCCAAGAAACTTTATCATTTTGCTGCCTAACTAGCCCAAACTGGAAGCAGCACAGCATCGCCAACAGAGCAGTGCCACCAGGGGAAGTGGGGGTCCTTGCCCAAAGGCACAACTAGGTAGTTATGGGATTTCAATTTATGACCATCTGATTCCGTATTTGTCTACTAATACCCTCAGCAAATCCAAACCACATTTGAAATAGGTTTGAAATTAAATTCCATTCAGATTCTTACAGATGCGTCTCAGACTTGATGCTCAAAACAGATTCCAAAGTGTCTGACGATGTCAAATCTGGAATGACAGCATTGCTGGGATTTGCTGTGTTATTACTGTCGACTATATCATCACCACAGCAACCCATGCAGGTTGGTTAGTGATGTCTGACCACACAAATCTGATCTGATCACTTGCAAATAACAGCGTTCACATGCATTCATTCGTTCATATGTTTTCCAAGCCACTTACTGTATCCTTCTGGGTCATGTTTGTGCAGGAGCCTATCCCACCAGCTACTGGGCGGAAGGCAGGAAACACCCTGGACAGGCAATCAGTCCATCACAGGGCAGATAGACAGACATACACACAAACTTACATCTATGATCTAGCATCTCCAGTTCACCTGACCTCATGTCTTTAGACTGTGGGAAGAAACCAGAGCCCCTGGAGAAAACCCACATGGACGTACGCAGCATGGGCAATTCTCTAAAGGTCTCATTTGAGAAACAAATCCAGTTTGCCTCCAGTCTGAACACAACACACGTAGTTAATGTAAAAATGCCTATAAGATTTCTCGCACTGATTAAAAGTCCGACTTCTGCCAGAAAATAAAAGCTATCTTGTTTATGGCTAGGTTGCTGTCAATCATCACATAGCTTGAAATACCCAAATTACCCAAATATCTAAATCTCAAATTGAGATTTGAAATATATAGATATGAAAAATATATGTTTTCATGAAGTTCTTTAATGATCATCACTATTTTTAGGATCATTGAGATATCAATCAAGTTGTTAGCATCTGTTACCACCCTAATTCTACAGGCTACAGAAAGTGTTCTCTAATTTGCTGTTTCGTTACTAAAGCAGTTTAAATTTTGTCATATGGCATGAGTTTTGTGACTTAAAGACACCAAACGTTAGCTACTCAGCAGTGAAACGAATCCAGCCCTATTTGTTTTCCTTTCTTTTCATCTTTTAGTTCTTTTGACTCTGTGTGAGCTGTTTGTTAGGCTGCCAGACAGGTAGGCCCTGAAACCTTGACTTGAGCAACCTGGCTTATCTTCGCCTACTGAACTACACCGAACGTGTGAACTTGTAAACAAGACCTCACACCTTCGTTCGCCCACAACTGCCTTTTTCCCACCACTGAAATGCACTGCAACAGATTAAAGTAGTGCATCATCAGGTGCAACTCTTTAAACATGCCTAGAAGCCTACAAACAAACAATCCATTAGTCAATTAACAACTGGGACTAATTGGTCACAGGTGCATTTGACACTTAAAAGCTCGTTAAGCTGCGACCGGAGGCAACGACAGGCCTTTGCAGGCAATTAATACACCAAAGCATTGCCTGAACAGTATGGAGAGCTTTATAGTGGCATTAACAAATGTTTATCATAAGACCCAGTTAACCTAGACAGGGGGGCTTTGCCCGACACAATGCCCTTATTCGGTATATAATGCTCTACTTTTGGGAATCATTGAGGGTTTTGGAGGAATTTCATGAAATTTGGAGGTACATACTCTTACAAATCCACAATAGGCTGCAATCGTGTACCTAAGCAGCCATAGGCTGCAATGCAGTACTTTTGTGCAAGGACTGTCTGTAATGGTGCTCAGTGATGAGCTAATGCGAATAACATTGGTGCACATGTTTACTTTTATGTATTATAGAAGTTTGACAAAAATCCAGTTAAACTGTAGCACACAACATATTAATGGTCAAAATACCCAAATTAAGGCACATATTAAGCTAACGTACTACTCAAATATGTTGCTTGTGCTTGTTTTTTAAACAAATCATTAAGCTTTCTTTCAAATGCTATTTTTTCCAACGGAAATGAATAGAGGAGTGTTGTGTCACTTTCATGCAAGCAACATCTGGAACAGCATAGTGATGGCCTAACAATCACCTGGAATAACAGGTAAATGAGATTGGTAGCATGGTGACCAATTTGTATTTGTTTGCTCACAACATGCCTATTTTTAAATATCTGATGAACTAGATATCCCATGTGGAAAAACACACACACACAAATATGAATGGATCAGTAGAAATAGTACAAAAGTTGGAACTTGGAAAAAATTTGGTTCCATTGACTTACATTTAGATTAACATTGGGGTTTGGCCTCTTCTGTGTGAATATATATATATATATATATATATATATATATATATATATATATATATATCCTTCCATCCATCGATTATCTTCCGCTTTATCCAGCCGTCTGGGTCACTGGAGCCTTGGAGCCAATCCCAGTGTCATCAGTAAACCATGGACAGGTTGCCAGTCCTTCGCATGGTAATTTAGAGTAACTGATCAACCTAACATGCATGTGTCTGAACTGCATGTGAACATTAAAAAAAAAAAAAAAAAAAAAAAAAAAAAAAAAAAAAAAAAAAATATATATATATATATATATATACACAGAATTGAAATCAGGCCCATCTTGCTATGCAATGGTCATATATTAGATTTCTATATGGGCTTTTTGATGACATATAGTATATGACATATACATATGACATATCTCTTAACAAACAATGTAGCAGCCTAATGATAATAGTTCATATATTGTAATAAAAATATTGTAAAAAAAATAATTGTGTTATTATGTTAAATAGGATGTTTGTCAGTGTTGTGTGAAGCATATTAATGGACAGATGAATCCTGTGCATTGTAACAGTGTTCTATACAACACACCTGATTTTTCATATGAGGTATAGTGAGTAGGGCAGTGATTCCCCAATCCTGGTCCTGGAGGACCCCCTGCCCTGCACACTGAAGTGTTTGCCCTGGTTTCAACACACCTAATCCAACTAATCCACTAATTAACAAGCCCCTCCTGAGTTGAAGTGGATGTATTTGGCAGGAAAACACAGAAATGTGCAGGGCAGGGGGTCCATCAGGACCAGGGATAGGACCCAATGGATTAGGGAACCACTTAAAACATGACACAAACATTAGCACCTTGTCCAATAAAGGAGTTGCAAACTACAGAGTGCAGTGAAAGTGGTTGATACTCCTCAGTTGCTTGTTATTTTCTGGGCAACTCAGTAGTGACATGATGTAAAATTGCATGCAACACATTTGATTAGTCCACTCATTAGTCAGATTAGCAGCTCATGTTGTTTTATTCAGTATGTAAAGCCAACCGTAGGGAGGTCAGCAAGCGAGCGATGATTGATGGCTTCTTATCAGGGTTTTGTAACTTAGCTACTCAGCACACAGCATCACAGATAAACCTTCAGCCTTTGGGAGGTCTTTCATTTTGTGGAGACAGTGATTAATGGAAGCGTAAAGAAACGTTTGGCGACACAACACTCCACCACTCCTGAGATAGTGTGTGTGTCGGTGAAGGCTGTGGGAAGTTTAGCCCAACCTGTTTAGAGGCCTTCGCCAGTCCCCTGAATTCCTGAACCCTCGCCAAAGCTGGAGCTGCCTCATCATCCGCAGGTTGCTTCCAAATGTGGACAGAAGCCGCCCATAGTACACCACCCATCAGGCCTTTCCTGGCCAAGGATCTTTGGTTATATTTGGCTTGATTTCTGCCTTTCCCAAGCACCAGCTCTGGTTCCTTAGCATTTACATTTGCTAACTGGGCCTACAGAAGTTTGGGAAGCAAAGCCTTTTGGACCTACAGACATATGGCCACCTCCTTGAGAAAGCTATAAAACAGGCTATTTAAGTCTAACCTAATTACAGTCTAGACATGTTTCTTCAGTACACCCAGAAAAGCTGTGGAGAACCATCTGCATTCACACACTTACCCAAAAGCATTCCTCGGGTTTGTTTAATGCAGACCGATCAAAAAGTTGCTGAGTCACTGGAAAATTCGGCATGGGCTGGGAAATCAGCTGGTTCAGTGGATCAAACCATGTACGTTTTTAGCATTAAAAGCTTTTTTATTATTACTGTTATTATTATTATTATTATTATTATTATTATTATTATTATTATTATTGTACTACAACCTGTACACAACATTGCAAGTTTACTGAGTACACCTACCTTGTACCTACACTCAGTTTATCGTAGACGTACAAGTGTTGCAGCAGATTATCCCTTCTGCCTTGTCCATCAATAGGAATGGACCATCGAGTTTATGACTTTTCTACTATATCTGTATACTTTTCTACTATATCTGTATACTTTTGTACTATATCTATATACTTTTGAACTATATCCGTATACTTTTCTACTACATCCATATACTTTTCTACTACATCCATATACTTTTGAACTATATCCATATTTTTTTCTACTATATCTGTATACTTTTGTACTATATCCATATTTTTTCTACTATATCTGTATACTTTTCTACTATATCCATATACTTTTGTAATATATCCGTATACTTTTCTACTATATCTGAATACTTTTCTACTATATTTGTATACTTTTCTACTACATCCATATACTTTTGAACTATATCCATATTTTTTTCTACTATATCTGTATACTTTTGAACTATATCTGTATACTTTTCTACTATATCCATATACTTTTGAACTATCTGTATACTTTTGTAATATATTCATATACTTTTGTACTATTTCCATAAACTTGTCCACTATATCCTCCATACGTACTAGTACATCTGTATACGTTTTTACTACATCTGTATACTTTTCTACTTTAACCGTATACTTTTGAACTATATCTGTATACTTTTGTAACATATTCCTATACTTTTTTTTACTATATCTGTATACTTTTGTATTATATCTGTATACTTTTCTACTATATCTGTATACTTTTAAAATATATTCATATACCTTTGTACTATATTCATATACTTTTGCACTATATTTGTATGCTTTTGTATTATAACCATATACTTTTGCATTTTATCCATATACTTTTATACTTTAACTGCATACTTTTGTACTATATCCATATACTTTTATACTATATATCCTTATTCTTTTATACTTTAACTTTATACTTTTGTACTTTATTTGTATATTTTTATACCATATCCATATACTTTTTTGTTGTGTGATCACGCTTCTAATGTCCCACTGTTACAGACGTCGACTTACATAACGTAAAAGGAATTTGGAGTTGTGGTATATGGGAACTTTTCTCAGGAACTCTCACTCATTCAATCTCACTCATCCCACACATGATATAAATTTCAAGATCAAACATCTCATAGAACGTCTTTTCGAATTCTGGTCTCTCATAAAGTGAATCTCCTCATAAAACATTAATATTGCCCTGCCTCACATGACAGTGGTATTTCACAGGGGCCGGGAAAGTATACTCGGGCTTTCAACTCCTTTGTACACTTGCAGGCTTAAGCCTTAGATCTGGGCTCAGGCCAGCACATGTTGAAATTTATTCCCTGTTTCAGGTGGATCTTCAGCTCCTCGAGCAACCTCTCTGGAATGTTTCATTTTGAGTAAATCTGTAAAATATCCCATTTTGCTGTCTTCACAAGGAATTTTCTTTTTAGGTATCGTACTCCAAAAAAGCTTTTCAGATCAAAACAGCACTAATAGAACAGAGCTTTCGATGTACTTGGTCAAAACAAAGGGCCAAAATGGTAAAACGCCACTTAGGATACCATAGCAAGTGCTTGTTTTTTAAACAAATCATTAAGCTTTCTTTCAAATGCTATTTTTTCCAATGGAAATGAATAGAGGAGTGTTGTGTCACTTTCATGCAAGCAACATCTGGAACAGCATAGTGATGGCCTAACAATCACCTGGAATAACAGGTAAATGAGATTGGTAGCATGGTGACCAATTTGTATTTGTTTGCTCACAACATGCCTATTTTTAAATATCTGATGAACTAGATATCCCATGTGGAAAAACACACACACACAAATATGAATGGATCAGTAGAAATAGTACAAAAGTTGTAACTTGGAAAAAATTTGGTTCCATTGACTTACATTTAGATTAACATTGGGGTTTGGCCTCTTCTGTGTGAATATATATATATATATATATATATATATATATATATATATATATATATATATATATATATATATATATATATATATATATCCTTCCATCCATCGATTATCTTCCGCTTTATCCAGCCGTCTGGGTCACTGGAGCCTTGGAGCCAATCCCAGTGTCATCAGTACACCATGGACAGGTTGCCAGTCCTTCGCATGGCAATTTAGAGTAACTGATCAACCTAACATGCATGTGTCTGAACTGCATGTGAACATTAAAAAAAAAAAAAAAAAAAAAAAAATATATATATATAAACCAAAGTAAACCATGCAGGGACAAAATACAAACTCTACACAGAATTGAAATCAGGCCCATCTTGCTATGCAATGGTCATATATTAGATTTCTATATGGGCTTTTTGATGACATATAGTATATGACATATACATATGACATATCTCTTAACAAACAATGTAGCAGCCTAATGACAATAGTTCATATATTGTAATAAAAATATTGTAAAAAAAATAATCTGCACAAAATACATGTGCAGAATTGTGTTATTATGTTAAATAGGATGTTTGTCAATGTTGTGTGAAGCATATTAATGGACAGATGAATCCTGTGCATTGTAACAGTGTTCTATACAACACACCTGATTTTTCATATGAGGTATAGTGAGTAGGGCAGTGATTCCCCAATCCTGGTCCTGGAGGACCCCCTGCCCTGCACACTGAAGTGTTTGCCCTGGTTTCAACACACCTAATCCAACTAATCCACTAATTAACAAGCCCCTCCTGAGTTGAAGTGGATGTATTTGGCAGGAAAACACAGAAACACAGAAACAGCACTAATAGAACAGAGCTTTCGATGTACTTGGTCAAAACAAAGGGCCAAAATGGTAAAACGCCACTTAGGATACCATAGCAACTACTTTGCAATGCACTAGCAACCACTGGATACCAATGGCAACCACCTTGCCATACCCAAGCAACCACTTGGGATACTACCACCTGAGCAACCACCTAAGATACTAAATCTACCCCCAAGTAACCACCTGGGATACTACAGCAACCGCCTAACAACTCCGGAGCCACCACCTGGGATACTATAGTAACTACCTACAAACACTTTAGTAATCAATTGGCATATTATAGCAACCACCTAGCAATACCCTAGCAAGCAATAAGGATACCATAACAACCACCTAGCAACATCCTAGCAGCCTAGCATCAGTAAACAAACAGATAAAATAAGTATATATAAAAATATATATATTCTTTTATACTATATCCATATTCTTTTGTACTTTAACTGTTTACTTTTGTATTACATTTGTATACTTTTATACTATATCCATATTCTTTTGTACTTTAACTGTTTACTTTTGTATTACATTTGTATAATTTTATACTATATCCATATTCTTTTATACTTTAACTGTTTACTTTTGTATTATATATATATATATATAAAAATTATTTTATACTATATCCATATTTTTTTGTTTTAACTGTTTACATTTATATTATATTTGAATACTTTTGTATTATATTCATTATATTATATACGTTTGTGTTATATCCATATACTTTTAAAGTCTGGATGAAGCAAATGTTGCTCCAAAACCCGTATATACTGTTCAGCATCAATGGGGCTTCACAGTAGTGCAGGTCATCCAGGCCATTTGCACTAAGGCTGCCTTCGCCCTCGGTCCATCTTAGATCAAAATCGTTCCAGCGTCAGCCTCTGAAGTTACTTTGGGAGCAAATGTTGTTTGAAAAACATTAGTGAGTCTTCCAGCTTAATCCACGACTTAGATGATCACTTACGCTGAGCAGTCACTCTTCATGAGCCTCGACAGTGAACATCAGGACAGGCCGCGAAGGTGTGTATGTATAAATGATCTATGTTCTGGAGACGTGTCGGCTCTGTTTCTCCGGAATGTGACAGTGATGTCGTCTTAATGAGGATGCTGTAAATCTCTCTGATGCCTCTGCACAGACTCCCTCACACGGAGGAGCAACATCATTTAAAACCCTGATGTGCTGTTAGATCAGCCTGAAGTTCAGACCCATTCACTCACATCTCTCCTCCTGGCACTGCGTGTCATGGTCGGGTGGGCAGGTGATGATGCTGCTGCAGTTCAGTGATGAGCATCGCGCTCTTGACCCCTGAGCTGAAGCTGATGCTCCTCTGAAGATTCATCACTGCAGCTTCTGTACAAGTTACATCTAAAATACAAACCATGCAGCTAAAGCATTTCCCAGGTGGCTGCTAGGCTGTTGCTGAATAGTTACTATGATATTTCATGTCTTTGCAAATGTGTTGATAAGTGGTTGCTGTGGTGTTGCTGGGTAATTATTATGGTATCCTAAATGGTTTCTAGGTTGTTGGTAGGCAGTTGCTATGGTATCGTTAGTGGTTGCTATGTTGTTGCTATGTGGTTGCTATGATATGCCAATTGATTACTAAAGTGTTGGTAGGTAGTTGCTTTAGTATCCCAGGTGGTTGCTATGCAGTTGCTAGGTGGTTGCTGTAGTATCGCAGGTGGTTACTTAGTGGTAGATTTAGTATCTTAGGTGGTCGCTATACAGTTGCTAGGTGGTTGCTGTAGTATCCCAGGTGGTTACTTAGTGGTAGATTTAGTATCTTAGGTGGTCGCTATACAGTTGCTAGGTGGTTGCTGTAGTATCCCAGGTGGTTACTTAGTGGTAGATTTAGTATTTTAGGTGGTTGCTCAGGAGGTAGTATTCCAAGTGGTTGCTTAGGTGTGGCTAGGTGGTTGCATTGGTATCCAGTGGTTGCTATGGTATTTTTAGGTGGTCACTCTGTGGTTGCTATGGCATCTCAGATGGTTGCTTGGGTGTTGCTAGGTGGTTGCTATGGTACCTCACATGGTTGCTAGTGCATTGCTATGGCAAAGTAGTTGCTATGGTATCCTAAGTGGTGGCTAGGTGGTTGCTGTAGTGTTTCAGGTTCTCACATGGTTTCTATGGTTTCTCAGGTGGTGGCTCGGGTGTTGTTACATGGTTGATATGGTATCTCAGGATGCTCTAATGTGTTGCAATGTAATTGCTATGGTATCTAAGGGGGTTGCTATTTTACCTTAGTTGTTTGGTCAGGTGTGGATAGGTGGTTGTTATGGTATCCTAGATTGTTGCTATGGTGTTGCTATAAGATGGCATCCCTGGTGGTTGCTAGAGTGTTGCTAATTTGTTACTAGCTGTTCCAAGTGCTTGTTAAGTTTTTACTATACAGTTGCTGTAGTATCCCAGGTGGTTGTTAGGACATCACATATAGCTAATAGCGTATTACTAATGGGACTGTATCATTATTATTCCCACACCATTCCTGATCAAACTGAACATTGCGGAGTTGGAACAGTGTTGAAAACCGTGGGGTGAGACAAAAATTCAGCAGGAAAACAAGAAGAACAATACAGTTACACGTTACTTCAAAGTTCCAACTTAAAAATACACATTTTATATCCCCACAAAATACATAACCACACAACAATAACTAATTGTCATCTAAACAAACAAATAATTAAATATTTACTCTCACACTTGTGAATGTGACGCCAATAGAGAATCTACACTCTTGGCAGAACTGCTTGGCTCAGCTGCTGCTCTGCTTTCTTCTGGCAGACCTGACAAACAAAGTCCTACATTCTTCTGACCTTTCAGCGTTTAGCTTTCTGGCATTTTGCTCGGCAGAAGAAGTCTCAATTATTTCAGGCTTATTATAACCACTGAGAGCCAAAACAGTTGCCCTGGCCACTGCGGCTGCGCAGGCCAATTAAAAACAATGTTAATTACATCTAATGCTCTGAGCATTTCGAGAACTTCCTGCTGGCTTGTACGGCTGTAGGGTTTTTATAGGCTACGCCAGGCACATCAAAGAATGGCAGGATGTGAGTCAAAACCAAGAATGTCGTATATATACTCTATATTCCCTCTTTTCTACTGAATTTAGTTCAGACCAAAATCAGCGCAAACCTCACTGTAAAATAGATAGAAGAACGGAGACTGACACAAACTACTACTTTAAAAATCTCCTTTTAAACTTGTTTATACATGAAATCAACATAACCTGTAACTTACTGTATGGTTTATTATTCAGTCTAATCACAAACTTTACAGATTAAATGTTCAGGTAAATGACTGGAGGACTAAAATGAGAAAAGCCAATATAAATTAATATAAAATGTCATATTTAGCTGATCAATGTATAAAAATGATTGAAAACATAGCATATGTGTGTGTTTTACTGCCACCTAGTGTGTGTTTTCGCTAGTGTGTGTGTGTATGTGGGTGTTTTAATGTACTCTAGTGTGTGTGTTCACTAGTGTGTGTATGTGGGTGTTTCACTGCCCCCTGGTGTGTTTGTTCACTAGTGTGTGTATGTGGGTGCTTCACTGCCCCCTAGTGCATGTGTTCACTAGTGTGTGTGTGTTTATGTGGGTGTTTCACTGCCCTCTAGTGTGTGTGTTCACTAGTGTGTGTGTGTGTATGTGGGTGTTTTTCTGCCCCCTCATGTGTGTGTTCACTAGTGTGTGTGTATGTGGGTGTTTTACTTCCCCCTAGTGTGTGTTCACTAGTGTGTGTGTATGTGGGTGTTTTACCTCCCCCCTATTGTGTGTTTAATACTGTGTGTATGTGGGTTTTTCACTGCCCCCTAGTGTGTGTGTTTACTAGTGTGTGTGTATGTGGCTATTTTACTGTCCCCTAGTGTGTTTGTTCACTAGTGTGTGTATGTGGGTGTTTTACTGTCCCCTAGTATGTGTGTTTACTAGTATGTGTATGTGGGTGTTTTACTGTCCCCTAGTGTGTTTGTTCACTAGTGTGTGTGTGTGTGTATGTGGGTGTTTCACTGCCCCCTAATATGTGTGTTTACTAGTGTGTGTGTGTGAGTATGTTTCACTGGCCCCTAGTGGGTGCACTTACTAGTGCGTGTGTATTTGAGTGTTTCACTACCCCCTAATGTATGTGTTCACTAGTCTGTAGGTATGTGGCTGTTTTACTGCACCCTAGTGTGTGCGTTTACTAGTGTGTGTGTATGTGGATGTTTTACTGTCCCCTAGTGTGTGTGTTATTTCAGATATTCTATATTATCTTATTGTTTCACGTGGCCAGTTGGACAGCCGTCCAAGCCTTTCACTGCTAGTGTACTATGTAAGACTATGCATGTGACAAATAAACTTGGATTTGATTTGAATTCTAACAATTGGCTGCACTTCTGGGTGGATAGCTCTCTTCCAATCAGCATGGAAGTTCATTGCTTAAGCAGTGCGAGGAGCGAGGGATGAGTAAACAACAAATAGAGGAGTGCTGGTCGGTATGTCTGTGGATTAGAGGTTGGGGGATCTGCTCTGAGTGAGTATGGACAGTTTGGTGGCGGTAGGTTTAAAGAAACCATGAGGTTTGAGTGCCTAATGGAACTCTATGACTAACAGATGAGTGCAGTTCAAACCAGTACTATAGTCATGGTTGGGGGTCTGCCCTCATCCAATGCCAGCTTTAAATATAGCTCGGCTGGACCTGGCATCATTCAAGATGCATAGAAGTCAAGCGTCCAGACTCTCATCTGTCCTGGAGTCCAGCTGGTGGAATGAACTCCCACTGTCCAGTGGACTCTCTTATGGCCAGACTAAAGGCCATCCCCTGGAAAACCTCCTTGGCTAACTATCTAATACCAAAGTGGTGGTACTAGTGCAGCTCTACCTGCTTTAGGTCCTGCACTTTATTTGTTGAACACTCACTTTTCCCACTTATATATATATATATATATATATATATATATATATATATATATATATATATATATATATATATATAT
Source organism: Megaleporinus macrocephalus (assembly GCA_021613375.1). Lineage (NCBI taxonomy): Eukaryota > Metazoa > Chordata > Actinopteri > Characiformes > Anostomidae > Megaleporinus > Megaleporinus macrocephalus. The sequence continues at coordinate 6,882,888 of CM038727.1, read as the reverse complement.
ATATATATATATATCCCGATATTCCCAGATGCTTTTCCTGCACTACATAAACAAACGCAGTCATTTGGCAGCGTCCCGGCTGTTGAGCAAACATGAATATCATAAAGCTTTACAAACCTGAGCCTCATTAGTAATCCTGCCTGCGTAAAGCAAACACAGTCATTCGTCTCGGAGCACTTCAGAAGCATGTGCCCGTCAAACACTCTTGAAAATGATAAAGTAGCTCTTGGAAGACGCCACGGAATTCCACGCCAGAGCGGTGTCTCAACACCAATTAGACGAGTAGCTATTATCTTCGCTGAAAGAGGCGGCGGACAAAAGGAAGAGAGAACACTCGTCTCCTAAGAGGACGATAAAGGGATCTTGATGGATGTCCCGTCATGTGAAAGAACATCGGTCAGTCCCGAAACGCCCCAAAGGGAGAGCATGAAAACCACATTATGCAAACTGCAATCTGACTCGTCCTCCTTTTCCAGGAGGCCCACGCGCTGACACCGTGCAGGGGAGTTCGCGGCCGAATGACGGACGTCGACGCCGGAGGTGCAGCTTTGAAGATTCCTCGGCTTCCTTGAAGGAGGAACACCTTCTTGGAAGGAAGAAAGGGGCCTTCACCCTTGCCCCCAACCCCCCCACGGTCCCCGCATTGGTCACTAACAAGGCGTACATCCCACCTCGAGAGCCCTCATTCAAGCTCTGTCACCATTCATAGCCGTCACTTCCTTACAATCAAATGCCTTCGCGAGGTCCCTTTCATCCCATTGTCAGGACCTCTCTGTGTCCTTCCCAGTCGGGACCCTGAAGTGCAGGAATAGGCCTGTTAGCATCATCTTAGTCCCTGTCCCTTTGGACCTCTCTCTATCAGAGGACCACCCCACCCTATCAGCCCCCCCCCCCCCGCACGCACCAACCTCTGGAACCACTTTGTTCCCAGGATCGGCGCCCCAGGCTGGGGCAAATCAAACCCGGAGCAAGCAATGGAGAGTGGGAGCCACCAGGAGATCCATTGTTCCTCCATTCATCAGCTAGACAAGCGCGAGTGGAGTGGACATTAGTGGTTCCTGCCAGGGACAATGTCCACACAGAGTGGCAGCTCCAACTGAGAGTGGAATGCGGGGTATTGAGACCGAGTTTTCGATTTGTTTTACCGTGCCATCCGTCTACAAAAGTATGATTTCAAGGGTGAACCATGTCACAATTCCCATTTCTGCAAGGTTCACTGGACACAGTGTGGTCCAAGCCAGGACATAACACTGAAGGTCATTAGAATAGATTACTTTGAGTCAGAACATACTTCTAGTGATGCTGACATGCACTGGCAATCTGCTTTTTTCATAGTATTCACATGTAATTACACACATGTGTATTTAACTATAGTACTATGGTTGTGCATAAACAACATATTTAGGAAGTTGTTGTCGTTCTGCAGGACCCACTTTCTGTCAAGGTTCAGTTCTCAGAGGGATTCACCATTTTCCAGAATAAAAATATCCAGCAAATCAATATTTAAGAAACAAAGTATTTAAAAAAAGATTTAAAGTCAGTTTCTTTTTTAGAAAAAAAAATCTAGATTTTTTAGAAAATAACAATATAAAAGTCAATATTTTGAGAAATAAAGTCAGATATAAAGTCGAATGTCCGAGAAAAGTAATTTTGATATACTAAGTCAATATCTTTTTAAAAACCTTAAGTCAATATTTTTAATATATTGAGTTACTGTTTTAAGCCATTAACAATTATATTATGGGACAATTTGACCCCTTTGAAATACAGTCTAATATTGTCTTAATATTATGTGAAATAAAGTGTTTATTAAATAGCTATTAAAATATGATATATACCACATGTTCTGATATTTAATCTTTTTGAATCTTCTAGGAATGTATAATAAGTTTTCACTGTTTTAATTTGACCCTTTGCTTGTCTTTGAGCTTATTTATATATGGGGGTCAATTTGGCATGTAACATTATGAATGTAATTTTTTTTACAAGACACGAAATCATTCTTTTAAGATATGAAATAAAATTTTCAAGCAAAGTATATATTTTTTATTTGATATTTTAAGAAAATAAATATTTGGACATTGATACTGCCACCACCATGTTTCACAGTTTTCATTTTGGAGTGCAGTGTTCAGTTTTGCAGTTATAAACATAACATAAAGATGCTGATCTTCTTGCTGACAGTGGATCAGTGAAGTCTAAACTCTAATAACCTCTTCCAGCCTAATTAGTGCTGGCAAACATGTACGGTAAACACAAGACTTTCATGGTGAAGCTTCTGAGGTCAGTCACACTCACACTTGATGGTCATCCAATTGGACCCCTTGACCCTCATTGTCCCCCACAGCAAACTACCACTGAAGAGTTTTACATACTTTTGCCAACAAAAACATTTAACGTTGGATGTATTTGTTTAATAAATGAATGAAAAATGATAAAATTGTCTAAATATATTCTTTCAAACACTAACATGGTGTTGAATCAGAATGGCTAAGCAGTGATGCCGGCTCTGTACTGGTCTGTCCTGGTGAAGAGAGAGCTGAGCCAAAAGGCAAAGCTCTCGATTTACTGATCAGTCTACGTTCCTACTCTCAGCTGTGGTCAGGAGCTCTGGGTAGTGATTGAAAAATGAGATTGCGGATACAAGCTGCCAAAATAAGTGTATCGGGTCTCACCCTTAGAGACAAGGTGAGGAGCTCGATTATATGGGGGAGGCTCAAAGTCGAGCCCCTACTCCTCCACGTCGAGAGGAATCAGCTGAGGTGGTTTGGGCATCTGGTTAGGATGCCTTCTGGACACCTCCCTGTGGAGGTGTTCCGGACATGTCCGACCGAGAGGAAACCCTGGGGAAGACCTAGGATACGCTGGAGGGACTATATCTCTCGGCTGGCCTGGGAACGCCTTAGTATCCCTCTGGAGGAGCTAGAGGAGGTGGCTGGGGAGAGGGAAGTCTGAGACTCTGCTTAGACTGCCGCCCCCTCTAACCCGGATCCCCGGAAAAGCGGCAGATAATGGATGGATGGATGGATAATAGCTAAGGCATGAATCAATACTAAAAGCTGCTGTGGGAATATTTATTAATCCCAGTTTCAGCTCGCTTGTTTGAGAGTCATGATGCTAAACTGCCAACTGTCAATCAATAACACCAAAAACCAGATCAGCAAATCTGATCATCTGTCTCCGGACCTATCAGCTATTAATATACTTTATGGGCCTTTTTATAAATCAATCTCCTTTTAATGGCTATTTAGATGCAGCAGTCAGTTTCTCAGCACCGGGGAGTTTTACTGAGTCAGTAAAATCTGATTTTAATGGTATATTTGTGTAATTTGAAATTCTGAAAATCTTTGGTTAGGAGGTGCCGCATTTACTCCCCCTGTCCGTCTGTTTGTCTTTTTCCGGTAGCTGAAATAATGATTTGAGACAAAATTAATTTTTTTTAACTTTTGATTTAATATGTCAAAATAATAAATAATTCTTTTTTAAGGTTTTGTGAAATAAGTCATTTTTTCAGGAAAATGAGAAATTAAGATATGGTTAGTTTTTTCTGGAGAAAATTAAATTTGATATACTAAGTCTGTATTTTTTGGAAAAAAGGCTTCATTTTGAGATATTAAGTCAATATTTTGAAACATTTGAAACATAAGTCAATATTTGTCTTCATTTTGAGATATTAAGTTGATTTTTTTCAGATATTGAGTCAATATTTATTTAGAAAAAAATAAAAAAAACAATCATTACTTTAAGATATAAGTAGTAAGTAGATTGTCAATATTTTCACATTAGTATTTTAATCTATCTATTAGTGTTCATTTTGAGATATTAAGTCAACATTTTAAACAACTGATTCACTATTTTAAAAAAGAAAAATCATAAATCAAGTCATTAAGATATGAATTTTTTGCTGGAGAAAATTACATTTGATATACTAAGTCAGCATTTTTGGGAAATAAGACTTTATTTCAAGATATTAAGTCAATATTTTGAAACATTGGTCAATATTTTTAAAATGTCGTTAAGATATTAAGTTTTTTGATATGCTAAGGCAATATTTGTATTTTTTATAAGTCTTCATTTTGAGATATTAAGTTGATTTTTTCAGATATTAAGTCAATATTTATTTAGAAAAAAATTAAAAAAAATAATAATTACTTTACGATATAAAGTAGATTTTGAATATTTTCACATTAGTATTTTAATCTTTCTGTAAGTATTCATTTTGAGATATTAAGTCAACATTTTAAATAACTGAGTCACTATTTTGAAAAAAAAAAGTCATAAGTCAAGTCATTAAGATATGAATTTTTTGCAGGGGAAAATTTAATTGAATATACTAAGTCAGAATTTTTGGAAAAATAAGACTTTATTTTGAGATATTAAGTCAACATTTTGAATTACTGAGTCACTATTCTGAGAAAATAAATCATTATTTTAGGATATGAAGTCATTTGGGTATACAACATCAACATCTAAAGAAGAGAAGTCTTGATTTGTCTACTGCCTTTCCGGGGATCCGGGTCACGGGGGGCAGCAGTCTAAGCATAGAAGCCCAGACTTCCCTCTCCCCAGCCACCTCCTCTATCTCCTCCTGGGGGATACAAAGCGTTCCCAGGCCAGCCGAGAGATATAATAACACCTCCACAGGGAGACGTTCAGAAGGCATCCTAACCAGATGCCCAAACCACCTCAGCTGGTTCCTCTCGACGTGGAGGAGTAGGGGCTTGACTCACTTCCCAGAGCTTGTGAGCACAGGTGAGAGTAGGAGAGTAGATTGACCAGTAGATCGAGAGCTTTGCCTTTTGGCTCAGCTCTATCTTCATCAGGACAGACCGGTACAGAGCCCACATCACTGCAGACGTCCCGCTCCATCCTTCCCTCACTCGTGAACAAGACCCTGAGATACTTAAACTCCTCCACTTGAGGCAGGAGATCATTTCCAACTCCACCCTTTTCCGACTGAGGACCATGGTCATGGATTTGGAGGTGTTGATTTTCATCCCAGCCGCTTTACACTCGGCTGCAAACTAGTCCAGTAAGAGCTGGAGGTCACAGTTTGATGATGCCAGCAGGACCACATCATCTGCAAAAAGCAGAGATGAAATCCGGAGGCGACCAAACCGGACACCGACTGTCCCCTGGCTGTGCCAAGAAATCCTGTCCATAAAAATTATGAATGTCATCTGAAAAATAAACTCCAGTAAAGTATAAATAACCAACATTTCTACTTAAGTACGGTAACAAAGTATTTGTACTTTGTTACTTGACACCTCTGTCTATAATGAAGGGTGAAAATGCATACATGAACTAATAAATGCCTCTAAATGATCTGCAGCAGGAGAAATAACTTTACTGGAGGTTCTCGAATCTTCTTCCTCTAAGGGAAGCTTTGTTTTTGTTTGTTGTGTTTAGTTTAGGGGACCAGACGTGGGTTTACTGTGAACTCCTATCTTGGGAGAGCAGAAACTTCTCAATGCCGCGTAAGCATCATCTTTTTTAAACCCGGCTGTCCTGCTCGGATGACCCCTCCCCTTTCCCCCTATGCTGACCGTCTACAGAGGAAGAGATCCATCAGCCTTCGGCCGTCTCCGGCTACTGTGTGAGCCCGAGCTCGAGGTCACTTCCAGCTCTCTCTCTCTCTCTCTATTCGCTCACCTCTTTAGGGGGCGTGCGAGTGCCTTGTTGCTTTGCTGTTTAGACCTCACAGGTAGAGGCCCGGAGGTTACTGAGGGGTATACAGCGATTAAGCAAGTCACCCCTCCCTTTGCCCCTCAGCCCCAGATACCACAAAGGCCTCCAGAGGGGCCGGGATTTATTGAGTAGGTGACCAGGTTTGGCGTCCCTCAAGCCTGACTTCAGTGTTTAATCCTGGTGGAGGTTAATCTGTGCGGATTAGGCTCTGGTTAACATGTGGAAGCATTCTGAAGACTAATCACTAATATTACATTACTTTCTGCTTTAGACCACGTGGAGCAAAACCTCAGATCCACACCCACATATTATATTATATTATATTATATTATATTATATTATATTATACTGGGATTCGAAGTAAAACATTAAGTCATATTTTATGTTTTATTTATTTTACAATTATAGAAATTAAGTAATTATTTTCAAGTCCTATGTTGTTGTTATGATATACAAAGTCATGATTTTAAGATCAGTAAGCCAGTTGTTTCAGGAAAGTCATTTTTTGGTCAAGTTTAGACAGATTTAGTCATTACTAAGTCATTGTGTATAAAAAACGTATTATTTTAATTTACTAAGGCCAATATTTTGGGGAAAATAATTTATTATTTTAAGATTTGTTAACATTTTCTTTATTTTTTTACACAAAGTCAATATTTCAAGTTATTATTTCAAAGAATTAAGGCATTATTTCTAGATACTATGTCATTATTTTAGAGTATGACAGTCATGATTTCAGAACACTAAGTCAGTATTTTTGGAAAATAAGACTTTATTTTGAGATATTAAGTCAACATTTTAAGTCACTATTTTAAAAAAGAAAAATCATAAATCAAGTCATTAAGATAAATATTTTGCTAGAGAAAATTAAATTTGATATACTAAGTCAGTATATTTTGGAAAATAAGACTTTATTTTGAGATATTAAGTCAAAATTTTGAATTTCACTAAGTAATTGTTTATTTTTGAAAAGTCAGTACTTTGAATTACTAAGGAAATATTTTTTAAAAGTCTAGATGTTGAGAAATTATGTCATTATTTTTGGATTCTACATCATTATTTTGAGGTACAACATTTTTAAAGGAACTAAGTCATTATTTAAAGATACCATGTCAATTTTAGAATGTTGTTGATTTAATATACTGAATCAATTGCTGGAAAAAAAATACTAAATCAACAAATTAAGAGAGCAAGTTATTATTTCAAGATTAGTCCTTTAGTCCAGATTTTGAAATACCTTTTTCAGAAACAGAGAAAAAACACAGGAACGTTTTCACCTGTACCCGCCAGGAATGGGTTGCCAGGTGTTTTCCTGGTACAGGAGGTTTAAACTTATTTTCAATCAGAGAAGTAAGACTAGTACATATCATGATGTCCCACTACCGGCGGAGCAGCATGGGTAGCACTGCTGAGGCAGGACGAGAGACCTAAACTTGTTATTACTTGTTAGTATGTGGATAATAATGGTCTTTACTGTGCTGGGCTTTGGTGGGGGGTCTGTGTGGGAGTATCTAGCGTCTCAGTTGGAAGTGGGGCTGCGACTGACTTGTCTGACCTATCTCAGCCATTCGGTCAGGGCAGAGCGGCAGGGCTTCCTCGCTGCTGTGTTCAGTAAAGAGAGCTCATTATAAAGTCCAGTGTTTCCCGTGTATCCTTACTCAACGTAGACGGCACATATCCAGAGACCCCTAAATGAGGAATCTACCTGCACACCATCATCATCATCATCAAGAACATCCAAAATATCAACTTCACAGGAGAGGCCCAAAACCTTCCTTACTTTTAATGTAACTCAATGGAACCAGAATATCTTCTAAGCTGTTTTGAAGCATTTCTACCGGTCCATTCACCATGAACGGTGGTGCAGCAATAAACATTAACATTAAATAACATTAAGCATAAAATATACGACTAAGCTTCTAAATATATGACTAATACACACTAATCATACAAATATAAATATAAAAATATAAAAGATCCCTGATATTGACTGCAAAACAATACAGTGATGTAGGTACCTGACAGGTTAAAGTCTGTGGGCGTGGCTAGTGCAGTTAAAAGCAGTAATGATGTGCTGGAGGCGCCGTACCACACATTGATCCAGTTGGTCAGGATGCTCTCGATGGGACCTCTGTAGAGGGTGCACATGATGGGGGGTTGGGGCTCTAGCTCCTCTCAGATTGAAGAGGAAGTAGAGGAAACGGCAGCTGCCACGATGTATATGCTATATAGTGAATGAGTTAGCAAGAGAAGCGCTCCGGCCGCAGTGTTATGGAATAATCGTTGGGTTGGTGTAGACATTTTAATGGACAAATCTGATTGGCTGGTTTCCCACATTCCAATAGCTTCATTCCAATGTCGTCATGTACTGGGGTTTATACAGACTAGTCAACTTTACTGGCCAGCGTTGATGCTTTACACTTGATGTCGACTTGGTGCTGATCACGTGTTTATAATTAATAACATTAGAAGACTAGGCTCCATATCTCTGGTGTCCTGAGGCCTCTGTGTGATCCAGAGCTCCTTGGCACATCACGTTCTTGTCAAGTCAAGTTTATTCATATAGCGCTTTTTACAACGATGTTGTCTCAAAGCAGCTTTACAGAGTTTTGAAAAAAGATCTACTGATCTTAGTGATTTACGAACAACTTTAAGAACGGCGTAACGTTAAGAAGCCCAATATTGCGAGCGTTTCTCGAACGTCTCTTAGTCTCCAAACTTACAAACTAATTTCAAGTCGAAAACTGAACCACCAATTTATGTTTCTTCTTTATTATTATGCCACAAAAGTATTGTTATGTAACTAATTATAATAAAAAATAACAACAAATAAGGATTTACTTTACTTTTATGTAAAAACTAATAAAAACACTTCACTTGCATGTTGTCTATAGTACGCTGGGCCTATAAATAGGCACACGATTAAACTTCCTAGCTCGGCACACAGTTTTTCTCAGGATGAACTAAAAGCCAAATTCTTGAAGAAATAGAGAAAAAAAATATACTATTTTCCAAAACTCTGGGAAGTTCTACAGATAAAGAGAAAAAGCAGAAATGGGAGGAGATTGCATAAATGCATATAGTGTTCATCACATACTCGCCTTTGTCAGCCTTCCAATTGGTAGTTTATATGTGTACGTAATTGATCAGTCAGGGATAACAAGCTTTGTAAGCCAATAATATATTTTTTAGAAAATAATATATGTATTAATTTACTACTACAACTGTTACACTGGAAGAAAGTGAATTAAAAGTATGTTATTTATATGTGTATATCAACAAATAATGTATTGTACTTTAAGCAGTTGAAACTGTTTGTTTCATGTGATTACGATGATTCCAACCTTGAAATAAAAAAGCAACATGTACCTTTACATGAGCAGTTATGAACTCAGGACCTTCGGAGTGGTGGGCAGTAATGCTTCTCACTACACCATGACAGAATTGCACGTGAACTTCAAGTTAATAAAAGTGTACTGAGTTAGGAGTAGGTCAGACTACTCTTACGTTTACGAACGGCTTTACGTACTACGCTAGTTACGAAGGCTTTCGGGAAACATTCGTAATTTTAGGAATGTTCTTAAGTATGAAGTTACGAAGTACTTGGCGTTAAGAACGTTTTGAAAACGCACCTCTGTAGGGTTTCTAATGTTCCTCTGCTGATCAGTTTCAAAAATCAAACACTGAATGTTGTTTTCTCTGGATTTCTGAAGCCATGTGTGGTTGGAGAGGAAGCGTAAAGCCCTAGATTCCTGGAAAGTCAGTCTCCTGTGCTGGGAATTAGTAGTGCACTCTCTAGGGTGTACACTCTGTTGTAGTGTTGCAAATTTGTATCCAACCTTGCCGAGACGCTCACCTGAGATCCTGAGAACCATAGACGTTCAGACGCTGTGAAGCTATTGTTGTGTTGGGAATGGGGGGGGGGGACTCTGAGAAACTTCGGGCTGGAGTTCTGAATGGCTTCGGTTGCTGGGATTTGAGGCCAGGCTCCGCCTTGCCAAACAAAGAGTGAGTAAGTAAGTACGATTTTGGAAGAGGGGGAGGAGCTGGGGAGGTGGTGGGGTGCGAATTTCGTCACGAGAAGGTGAGGGCAGAGGAGTGGTTTATATAGAGCGTGTAATGATGGAGAGGAGGAGTTTGGGCGTGGTCCTTCTCCCAAACTCAAGTTATTTCAGAACTTAATTAAATAAGAAATACTCTGAAAAATCAATGCCAAGGCATCAAGACACAAAGAAGATTTGTTGGGCTGCAAAAAACCTAGAGCGTTAGTCTATCTTCTCATTAGCTTTTCACCCTTTAAACGCTGAGGTGCTGGGAACTTGGTCAACACCCATGTTTTTTTAACCCCTTAGAATCCCAGACACGAGCACAGCAAGACTCAATACTCAGTAACAACAAAGTCTAATGCGAACTGGTTGGGTTATTCTTAGCTTATAGAAGTGTGTAGTATCACTCTAGCCTTGCTGGTGGGCCTTGAGTCTACAAGGGGTTAATCCTGCAGCTCCTTACATTTTCTTCAGGAGACTCACTTCCAGTTCAAGTTCAGTCTTAGAAGCTGGTTTAGCATTTTCTGCTTCTCACCAGCTACATAACCCTTGTTCATGTTGAGTTTCTGGACTCTGGGGTGGTCAGTCCATTGTTCTGAGAACAACAGCAGAAGAATGGTTTTGTTGGATGGGTCTGTATCTCCTTTTCTCAGTGAGGAGCTTCTTAAACAGCTACACATCCTTTCAGACCCATAGAGCCCATAGAGATGTTTTCTCACAGTGGGAGGATGGACAGAAGCACTTGTGGATGTTCTCAGATCTGTCTAGATAGAGCTGGATGTTCTCCTCTCTCTCTCAGAGATGAAAGAGCTGTTGGGAGGACAGTGTTGGTGGGTCCACCTGGTCTCCCAAGGGGGGTTGTTAGGGATTCCATTGGTTTATGAAGCTTTTCGTCAAGTATTGAAGTTCTGCTGCTGATTATATCTAACCTCTGTGCTAGACATCTTGCTCCAGAAGACTCCTCACGGCACACAGAGGGGGTAACTGCTTGCAAAACTGTTTCCCATTGGATATACAGACATGCACATTGCACAAAGACAGTATGGTGAAGTGTTACACAGTGTGCTCTGTAATGTCAGAGGGGGGATTTCGCTACAGAGTGCAGTATATTCAGAAACCTCTGCACTGCAGTACAGCCTCAGCACATGCTAGCTAATCTGATATTACCAACGAAAGCATTGGTATCATTGCTGTCCAAAGACAAACATGTATCTCAATTTTTGTCGGTTTGCATTTTTCTACGTCATTTGAACACAGCAGCTGCCATTTACATTGTCTGAAAATTTTATGATGAATGGACCAATAGAAATACTCCAAAACAGCTTGGAAAGAATTCTGGTTCCATTGACTTGCATTGAAAGTAAGGAAGGTTTTGGTCCTCTCCTGTGAAGTTGCTATTTCGGAGTGTTGTGTTGGAGCAGGCAAAGGCAGGAAAGGAGGATATAAGTACAGATTTTTTATTAAATTCCTTAATTCCTTAACTTGTAGCTTTTGGTAATTAATCTTCTCTTTTAGATAAAGGCAGGAGATCTGGGGGTTCTTGGACACAGAGGTTTATGGTAAACTGAGATGTTGGTGCTGTTGTTCCACCACTTCACGCAATCACACAGGTTTGTTGATGGTGGAGGGGGGGATCCCAGTGTCTCAGGGTGGTCTCATGTCTATGTTCTTCTGGTTCTCTCCTTTTAGTTTAGGCTGTTATAGTTAGATCTGCCGGAGTCGCCAGCCACACTCTAAAATTCTGAATATTCATATTCTCTAGTCTTACTCCCGAGCCCAACTAACTCTCTCTCTTTACTCTTCCTGAGGTAATGACTGTCCTCCCGTCTGTTGAACGCTGTTGAAGGACTAATCATCGGGCCATCACCCCACCATCACCAGCCAGCTCACCTGTCCATCTACTGCTACACCCTCAGTTACATCACTGTACACCATCCAGATGCACCAGCACTGAGATAGGATGGGGCTGTTTCAGCTCACGCCCACTTTACACAAAGACTCAGTCATAGACTGCCTCAGTCAGAGACTGCCTCAGTCAGAGACTGCCTCAGTCAGAGACTGCCTCAGTCATACACTGCCTCTACCTGTGCAGCTTCTAAAGCTTTGCTAACCAGATTTCAAACAGAGACTCTTTTCTTTGGTGTTTAGTTTATTAAACTGTAAATACTGTTTGATCAGAGGAGGATGGGTCTCCACTAGTGAGTCTGGTTCCTCCCAAGGTTTCTTCCTCCAGTCTGAGGGAGGTGTTCTTGCCACTGTTGCCTCTGGTTTGCTCACTGGGGGATATATGTATGTTGTAACTGTCTGTTTTCAAAACTCTGTAAAGCTGCTTTGAGACAACATCATTGTAAAAAGAGCTACACAATTAAACTTGACTTGACTTGAGGTAACAAGAGCATAACACAACATCCACAATACACACACTTGGGAACAATATCGGACAAAGATGGGGCAAAACAGAAGGATTAAATATACAAGGACAACAAGGAACAGCTGAAACGGGAGGAATCTCGACCACGACACATGTGAGGGGCGGGGACACAAGGAGCACATGACAATAACAGATACACATGACTTGGGCCAAAATTATTTTTCCCTTCCAACTGACCCAAACTCAAGACTGACATGAGCCGGCCCATCGGGAATCCTCCCGAATCTCCCGATAACCCACTCCGGGCCTGTTATTTAGTATCCTAAATTAATGACTCAAAACATTTTAAAACATTTTGTTGTATCTCAAAATAATTACAGAATTTCTCAACATCTAGCAACATTTAACAATTTTAAAATCTTCAAATTTGTGATTTTTCTAAAAAAAAGACTTAATGATTTAAATTGTCTAAATCTTGACTTAGTAATTCAAAGAATGACTTTCAAAATAACAACATAGAATCTGAAAATAATGACTCAATTTCTCAAAATATTCATGAATTGTAAAATAAAAGAAAACATAAAACATAATTTCAGATATAATATAATATAACAATATATAATGTAGTAGCAATTCAAAATAATTACTTTCATCCAGCAACTGACTTAGTATCTTAAATTAATGACTCAAAAAATGTAAAAACATTTTGTTGTCTCTCAAAAAGCTGACTTTTCAAAACTAAAAAATGACTCAGTGTGCTGAAATAATGATACAGTTCCTCTAAAAATGTCAAATCTCGAAATAATGACATAGTATCTGGAAAATAATGACTTAATCCATTAATATATTGGTTTGCAACATTGATTTTGTGTTTAAAAAATAAAGACTATTTTAACAATTTTAAAATTAAAATTATGATTTTTCTAAATGACTTAATGATTTAAATTGTCTAAATATTGACTTAATAATTCAAAGAATGACTTTGCATATCAAAATAACAACATAGAATCTGAACATAATGACTTAATTTCTCAAAATATTCACTAATTGTAAAATACAAGAAAACATAAAACATAAACATTTCAAATATAATATATAACAATATAATATAACAACATATAAGGTAGTAGCAATTCAAAATAATTACTTTTATCCAGTTAGTATGTTAAATTTATGATTTTCTATAAATAGATTTAGTATTTTGAAATAATGACTCAGTACTCAGTAGTGTAATCTTTTAGAGATAATTGTTTCATGGAAAAGCAACAGATGTTTGTTCGGTGTGTTTATATTCCATCACATAAACAAAGCAGGCAGGTCAGCCATATGAACAGTGAGGTGCCCCTAACCCAGAGATTATTACAGACACAGATGATGATGGTCATCTGCTTGTATTGTATAGCAGCTCTACGGCCTCTAGACTCTAGACTGCTCCTGTAGACTCTCTGTAGCTGCTCTGGAAGCCGATAACGAGGATCGTTTTTCACTCACGGATACGACTGTGTGGTTACCGGACAGGCAGCACCTGGAAGATATATATTAGGAGGGCACTGTATTCCTCAAGTGCTTCTTTTATTAGTTCCTCAGAAGAACTCGGCTTTCAGAAGCACAGCTGCAGGAAACACACTGCAGGTTGTGCAACCAGCTACTTTCATGTGTCCAAATAATAAATGAGCAGTTTGTAATATTAGACATTCTAGATTTGTATTAAAATATGAATTACTGTTCTGGAATAATGACTTAGTATCCCATTACTATATTAAAATAAAGACTTAGAGTTTAGAACAATATGCTATTCAGGTGTACACACAGGAGCAGTTTGACCTCACCTGTGCAGTGAAACACACACCAGTGGGCAGTGGGCACACTTACCCGGAGCGGTGGGCAGCCCTATCCACAGTAGTGGGGGGTTAGGTGTCTTGCTGAAGGGCACTTCAGTCGTGTCCTGTAGGTTCAGGGATTCAAACCAGCGACCTTCGGGTTACAAGACTGGTTTCCTAACTTCCAGGTCACGACTGCCCTCCCAGCCCATGACTGCGCCCACCCTCAGCCCAAGACTGCCCCCCAAGCCCACGACAGACCCCCACAGCCTGTGACTGTCCCCCCATCCCACGACTGCCCCCCCAAGCCCATGACTGTTTCCCCAAGCCCACAACTGCCCCCTGATTACACAACTGCCCTCCAGCCCCATGACTGCCCTCCCAGCCCATGACTGCCCCCACCCTCAGCTCAAGACTGCCCCCTAAGCCCACGACAGCCCCCTGTGACTGTCCCCCCAGCCCAAGACTGCCCCCCAAGCCCACGACAGTCCCCCGCAGTGTGTGACTGTCTCCTATCCCATGACTGTTTCCCCAAGCCCACAACTGCCCCTGAGTACACAACTGCCCTCCCAGCCCACGACAGCCCCCGCAGCCTGTAACTGTCCCCCCATCCCACGACTGCCACTGCAGCCCACGACTGTTTCCCCAAGCCCACAACTGCCCCCTGAGTACACAACTGCCCCCCAGCCCCACGACTGCCCTCCCAGCCCATGACTTCAGTCGTGTCCTGTAGGGTTAGGAAATTAACCCACCGACTTTCCAGTTACATGGCTGGTTCCCTAATTTCCAGCCCACGACTGCAATCCCAGCCAATAACTGCCCCCCCCAACCCACGAATGCCCCGCCAAACTTGGTATTGTACTGCTAATGGAGTAATCTTTAACTTCAATGCTGTTTGTATAGAGCACTGATGAAGTGACGAGCTGATCAGCCTGATTTTCTTATCTAGAACTCACCTGGTCATGTAGCTAACAGGCTAAAAGCTAACAAACATGCTGAACACCGCCGTCGTTAACATCTCAGACCTGAATTCAAGTACTTATGACTGTAAACCTGCAATATTAAAGTCTAACGAACTTGACTGAGACGTGATGAATGGACCAATAGAAGTGCTCCAAAATAGCTTGGGAAAAATTCTGGTTCCATTGACTTACATTGAAAGTAATGTAGGTTTTTGGTCTCTCCTGTAAAGTTGCAATTGTGGAGATACTCGCTTTTCATTGGACAGCAATGATATAAAACATACTTTTCTGTTTTTAAACTAAATTCTTATGGATTCCACAAGAAAGACAGACACATTGGATAAAGTAGATTTGTTTGATACTTAATGCTTAACCAGGTGTTGCATCCGTGCATTAATCCACCTGTTCAGCCAATACCTGCATTCATGCGACATCACAAAAACAGAGTATGGAAAATGGGCTGCTGTAGACTATATATAGTCTTTATATCATCGCTGTCCAAAGAGAAACAAGTATGTTCAGAATAGTAACTTCACAGGAGAGGCCTTTCTTTTTTTTTATTTTGGCCCACAACCACCTCCCTCTCTTCGGAGGACTATTAATTCTTTATTATTTATTTCATAACAACAATCATTGTATTGCAACTTTTTTTTTTCTTTTCCATGCAGATGGGGTTGGGCGGGTTCCGAATTAGAGGATTGGGGGAGGGGGTGCAGGAGGAGGTGCAAGGGTGGGAAATAAAGTGGAACAGATAGAGAAATCAGAAAGAAAACCCCCACAAAAAAATAAATATATAAACAAAAAACCTTCAATGACTGACTTTACTTTCAATGTAAGTCAATGGAACCAGATTTTTTCCAAGCTACTTTGGAGCATTTCTATTGGTCCCCATGTCATGAAACTCTCACCCAATGTAAACGCAGTTTTCGTGTTCAAACAAAGCAAAAAAAAAAAATCCACAAAAATGGAGACGCATGTTGTTCCTTTGGACAGCAACAATATGGAAGTAGGAGGTGAAGACTTTCCCACATTATGTTTTTTAAGGATCATCTCTCCTTCCTGTGCAGCTCTGAGCACGAGTGCGAAGCGTTCCCCGTCACCGGTGCAGACTAAAACTCGCAGCTCTTGCTTCCGTTCTACACGGCGCTTATCAGAATGAGCCCCGGCGCGCTGCACCCAGCGCTTAATCGGGCCTCCCTTACCAGGAAACAATAAATCTCAGCCTAAGTGCTGGCTAAGTGGGAATTAGTCTCTCTTTTGAGGCTGTCTCACTCTCAGCCGTTCCTATTTGCAGCCGAAACAGCTGGGGTGCATTAAAAGGAGGGAAGGGGGTCCGAGTTTCCTTCCTTAGGAAGACTCCGTCTGCAGAGGAGCCCCAGGCCTGGGCTATTTCGGCTCCCTGGCAGACCTCTCGCATGTGGCGTGTACATGTGGCTACCTTGGTTCATTAATAATACGCCGGCTTTACTACCAGCTGTTGCTCCGCCGCGGTGAAGAGGGTCGTGTTGAGGAAGTGGAGCGAGGACGGGCCGCTTTGATTCCAGGATCAACACGAGGAATCGCTTTGCCGCTCCAGGCCAAGGAATTTAGGGAATTGTGCCGGGGCCCATGTGCGCTTTTTCTTTTCCTCAAACTGTACGTGGGGAGATTCATATGTTGTTAATATTCTATACATACGAAATCCTTAGAAAAGGCTGCTGTGTGACGGGACCTTCACTAACCATCTGTTTCTTTTATATAAATAAACGAAATAAACCAATAGGGAAGTCAGAGAAGTACAGCAGTGTGTTTATTGGGCCCTAAGTTACATATCAATGTTGTCCAATGAAAAATAAGCATATCCAAAATTGCAACTTTACAGAAAAGACCAAAAACTGTCTTTACTTTCAATGTTCGTCAATGGAACCAGAATTCTTTCCAAGCTATTTTGGAGCACTTCTATTGGTCCATTCATCATGCATTTTTCACACAATGTTAAAGACCATTGATGGGTTCAAATTATACAGAAAACTCAAAATGGAGATACATACGTTTTTCATTGGACAGCAACGATATTTACACATTTTTCAAAAAGATGGCAATTTAGCAGAGTTTTAAGTAAAGAACTGATAGTTTCAGGCCATTTTTCCCCAGAAGTACATGGTAGACGTCCTGGAAGTGTGATTTTTTTTAACCTCTGTTTATTGGGGTTTTTAATACACAAACAAATATTTCTTCCATAGAAATAACAAACAAAACGTATCATAGTCAATACTCTTGTTTCCATAGATTACATACAATACTGTTTACATTCACTGTACTGCTGTTTACATACAATACTGTTTGCATTCACTGTACTGCTGTTTACATACAATACTGTTTACACTCACTGTACTGCTGTTTACATACAATACTGTTTACATTCACTGTACTGCTGTTTACATACAATACTGTTTACACTCACTGTACTGCTGTTTACATACAATACTGTTTGCATTCACTGTACTGCTGTTTACATACAATACTGTTTACACTCACTGTACGGCTGTTTACATACAATACTGTTTACATTCACTGTACTGCTGTTTACATACAATACTGTTTACATTCACTGTATTGCTGCTTACATACAATACTGTTTACATTCACTGTACTGCTGTTTACATACATTACTGTTTACATTCACTGTACTGCTGTTTACATACAATACTGTTTACATTCACTGTATTGCTGTTTACATACAATACTGTTTACACTCACTGTACTGCTGTTTACATACAATACTGTTTACATTCACTGTACTGCTGTTTACATACAATACTGTTTACATTCACTGTATTGCTGCTTACATACAATACTGTTTACATTCACTGTACTGCTGTTTACATACAATACTGTTTACATTCACTGTATTGCTGCTTACATACAATACTGTTCACACTCACTGTACTGCTGTTTACATACAATACTGTTTACATTCACTGTACTGCTGTTTACATACAATACTGTTTACATTCACTGTACTGCTGTTTACATACAATACTGTTTACATTCACTGTACTGCTGTTTACAAACAATACTGTTTACATTCACTGTACTGCTGTTTACATACAATACTGTTTACATTCACTGTACTGCTGCTTACATACATTACTGTTTACATTCACTGTACTGCTGTTTACATACAATACTGTTTACATTCACTGTACTGCTGTTTACATACAATACTGTTTACACTCACTGTACTGCTGTTTACATACAATACTGTTTACATTCACTGTACTGCTGTTTATATACAACACTGTTTACATTCACTGTACTGCTGTTTACATACAATACTGTTTACATTCACTGTACTGCTGTTTACATACAATACTGTTTACACTCACTGTACTGCTGTTTACATATAATACTGTTTACATTCACTGTACTGCTGCTGTCAGAATACTGTTTACATTCACTGTACTGCTGTTTACATACAATACTGTTTACACTCACTGTACTGCTGTTTACATATAATACTGTTTACATTCACTGTACTGCTGCTGTCAGAATACTGTTTACATTCACTGTACTGCTGTTCACATACAATACTGATTATTTTTTACCTCTGTTTATTGGGGTTTTTAATACACAAACAAATATTTCTTCCATACAAACAAAACGTATCATAGTCAATACTCTTGTTTCCATAGAGGCAACAACTGTCTGGCCATGAAAGAGAGATGTAAAATTAAGAAGCAACAACAACAAAAAAAATAGATAAATAATAGTAATAAATAATAAGAAAGAAATAAATAAATAAAATACATTCACAAAACAACAGAAAAGCAGTTGACAAAGATCTCAATAAATTATCTTCATACCATCACTACACACAAGTTCAGTTGAAAATTACTGAAATATTCTAAGAATGGGTCCTATATAGTATAAAATTGACTGGTTTTGCCTCTAAGTGAAAATCGAAGTTTTTCCAATTGGAGGTGGTCCATAATCTCCTTCACCAGAGCTGAGATAGAAGGTGTTTTTTGTTGTTTCCAGTTTAATAGTATCAATCTACGTGCTAGCAATGTGACAAAAATAATTACACTGTGTTGATTATTTGATAGTGTTGGGCTATTGATCCTAACTCCTAACAAAGCAGAAACAGGGTGGAAGTGTGGTTTTGAGTGAAATTGTAATGTTCTTGCTGATAGAGAGGCCGTTCGGTGATATATAGTGTATATCTACTGTATTTTAAGTGTGAAACAAACAACTACAAACGTCATTAACCAGGCCAACATGATACAATTGCACAACACATTTTGTATTGATATTAATTGCTTATTTCATCGCAGTCCAAAGAAAAACAAGTGTCTCCAAAATGCCAGCATTACAGGAGAAGCCAAAAATGTCTTTACTTTTAATGGAAGTCAATGGAACCAGAACTATTTCCAGGCTATTTTGGAGGGTTTAATGCACAGTTTATTTATTACTTCTTGTTTAAACACCGACAGAATTCTTATGTGCACGTCCCATTTAAGACTACCAATGAAGACTTCCTTGGAAAAAGGCTTTCACTAACCATATGTTTCTTTTGTTGGAAATACGAGAATAGGGAAGTCCATTGGGCCCTAAATGACATATTTACACAACATTCTTTTAAAAAGTTGGCAATTTAGCAAAGTTTTGAGTGAAAAACTGATAGTTTCAGACCATTTTCCCCAAAAGTGCAGTGTATATCTACTGTGTTTTATGTGTGAACCAAACAACTACAAACATGATTAACCAGGCCAACATGATACAATTTCACAACACTTTTTAATAATATATTTTTATTACTTTATTACTTTTTGTTTAAACACCAGCAGAAATCTTATGTGCATGTCCCAGTAAAGACTACCAACGAAGACTTTCTTGGAAAAAGGCTTTCACTAACCATAAGTTTTGTTTTGTTGGAAATACGTGAATAGGGAAGACCACTGGGCCCTATGACATATTGACATATTTTACATATAATGACATATTTACACATATATATTTATTTTTTTTGCTCAATAAGTATTAAGTACACTCAAGATGGAAAAGCTTATGATAAGGCAGTGTATGAAAACAAGAGCAAACAAAGTGTTGTTCACAGTGATGTTCATATTGCCCACCCCTTTTAGCTTAGTCTGGGATTTTAGTCTAATTATATTTTGTTCCTTCACACACTGCGTCCTAAAATAAACAAAGTGCTCTCGAGCCTCGATTCTGTAAATTAAGGCCGGAGCAGAATCACACAGCGCTGTTCCTGTGATGTCAAACTGTTTTCGTCATGGAATTTGTTATGTCATCTGCCAGCATACGCATATCACCTGGTTTCTAGGGCAACAGAACCACCGTGGCAGTTTCCTTCCTGTCATGTGTGTTTGTGTGTGTGTGTGTCACCACATTCACTCGCGAGTGAGCGGCCGCTTTTACTGCTGCCGTCCAAAAGAGAGATTATCTTTCAGGATGTTATTGTAAGAAGGGATTTAAAACGATTGGCTAACGCTCACGTTTTATTATTTTACTTGTTAAGGCCGATTGGCAAAGAGGGCCGTTTGGCTCGGGACCAAAAGCAGAAGCCTTTCCAACTGTCTAGCTTTCCTCTGGGTTTGAATTAAAGCCTATTAAGCCCGATGGCTAATAATCTCTATAGCCTTACGTGTGGCTATACAGGTGTGGTGGTACCGTGATGAACTAGTTGGACATCTCATTGCCAAACATGAGCATGATTATGGATGCTCCACTCTTCTGGCAATGTGTCCATCAGAATATGTGCCCATTCAGGATGTTTGTGAGGTCAGGCAATGATGTTGACTCCTAATTAACTTCTAATTAACAGATTATTTATTATTTAATTATTTCCTTATTATTTAATTATTTATTATTACTATTTTTTCCAGGAAATGTGTTTCAGTTCATCAATATTTCTAACCCTATCCCTTTAAGTCATAGAGCATCTCAGGATTCAGACTCCAAAACACAAATCTGCTTCGTCTTCAGTTGTTCTTTAGTTGATTTACTTGTGTGTTTTGGATCATTGTCTTGTTGCATCGCCTCAGCTTGAGCTCATGGACTTCTGCTCTTAAACTCTTCTCTAAAATGTTTTGATACACATCTGAAATCTTTGTTTCCTCAATGACTGCCAAGTATCCGGGTCCTGAGACAGCAAAGCAGCCCATGATGCTCCCTCCACCATGCTTCACAGTTGGCGTTGGTTCCGCCCCAAACATAGCACCAGGCATCTGTGCTCAAATGTTCCTATTTAGTTTCAGTTGTCCATTTTCCCAGAAGCTTTGTGGAGCATCCTGATGGTCTTGGGAAAACTAGAGGTACAGCAATGGGTTTATGGACAGCATCAGCTCCTTCAAGGTGTCCTTTCTGAGATAATGACTGTCCTCCCGTCTGTTGAACGCTGTTGGAGGACTGACCATCAGGGCCTCCTCCTCATCCATCACCAGCCAGCTCACCTGTCCTTTTGTGTCAACTGCTACACCCTCAGTTACATCACTGTACACCATCCAGATGCACCAGCATTGAGATAGGATGGGACTGTTTCAGCTCACGCCCACTTTACATAAAGACTCAGTCAGAGACTGCCTCAGTCAGAGACTGCCTCAGTCAGAGACTACCTCAGTCAGAGACTGCCTCAGTCAGAGACTGCCTCAGTTAGAGACTGCCTCAGTTAGAGACTGCCTCAGTCAGAGACTGTCTCAGTCAGAGACTGCCTCAGTTAGAGACTGCCTCAGTTAGAGACTGTCTCAGTCAGAGACTGCCTCAGTTAGAGACTGCCTCTACCTGCGCAGCTTCTAAAGCTTTGCTATCCAGATTTCAAACAGAGACTCTTTTCTTTGGTGTTTAGTTTATTAAACTCTAAATACTGTTTGATCAGAGGAGGACGGGTCTCCACTTGGTGGATGGGTCTTGGCTCCTCCCAAGGTTTCTTTCTCCAGTCTGAGGGAGGTGTTCTTGCCACTGTTGCCTCTGGTTTGCTCACTGGGGGATATATGTTGTAACTGTCTCTTTTCAAAACTCTAAAGCTGCTTTGAGACAACATTGTTGTAAAAAGCTCTACACAAATAAACTTAACTTCTATGAACACATATTGTTCAGGGGTTGTCTAATACCACAGAACTGACTGAGAGTCATGGGCTGGAGGTTAGTGACCTAGTCTTGTGTTCGATCCCCAGTACTAACAGGACATGACTGAAGCGCCCTTAAGCAAGCCACCTAAACCCCAACTGCTCCCTGGGTGAATAGTGGCTAAATTCTAATAGTCCTAAATTCTAATAGTGGACACATGAACAAAGGTTTTTGTAGTCTGTAGGTCTTTTGCTGCTAACCTTGGGTTCTTTATCACCGTTCAGGATTCCCAGGTTCCTAGAAAGTCCTGAATTTGTATTTAACTGTGTTTAACTGTGTATTGATGGACGCACAGGTCTTCAGCAGTGCTTCTGTAGACTTCTCCAGCCTCTTGCGTCTCTATAACACTTCATCTTCTGTGGTCTTCAGAAAGCTGTTCATACTTCACACTGGTCTTTCTTGAGAAGAACAAAGGTGTTGGAAAGCAGAGTTTGTGTTCTGCCTATGAAACCCACACCTCCAACCTCATCTCTTTAACTAATATACCTTTACCAGTTAGTCATTAACTGTATGTTCACCAGTATGTTCACCAGTAAGAACACCAGATCAGATTAGAACAGATGTAGATAATCATACATACAATACAAAGTAACATGAATATCTTATTGTGAGAGAAGTAGATCATATCTTGAGCTCCAGTTTGAAGAACTAAGTGTAGTTCCAGATTTCTCCTGGACGCCCCAGACATTGTATAAATGTGTTCAGTTCCTTCAGCAGCAATCTTGATTTAGCTTAATGAAGTACTGAGCAGTCAAAGCAGGTATTAGACGAGAACTGTAAATAATACTGGGTTGTTTAGGAGAAGCTTAGAAAGGGTTAAATAAACACACTGACGTATGGAAAAGCTCTACTTACTCTATTAATACTACAATATATGGGTCATTTTGCTTTAAATGATTAAGATGTGTCTTATGGCCACAGGTGTCGGAGCGTTAGAGACGTTTGGCTCTTCCAAACTCAAAACAATTCTTCTATTTATTTATCTATCTGATATTAATATTAATAACCGGAGAACATTGTGTTCTAGCAAAATTCTTGGAAAGAACAGATGATCATAAAATTCCACGGGAAGACACAAGCGCTCAAACTGTAAACCACTTGTAAGGTTTGGCTCCAATTTAGAGCAGCTGCTTACAGCCGTGAACTGACGGTCAGCCTGGCCGAAGACACAGGTCATCTCTTTCTTACCAGGCCAGCTGTGGAAAAACAGGAAGTGACTGGTAGATGTGTGTGGGCAGAGGCACATGCATATTTAACATGAATATGAAAACACATACAGTAGTGTGCAGACGCTAAAGACCACCCTTCATTTCCTTAATGTCCAGTCAAAGCAACCTTTAAAGAGAGAAGCCAAAAACATAGGTTTTACACAGAAGCCTTAGTGTGTCCTTTAAAGTGTCCACTCCATTACATACATTAATCACAGCTTAAATCACTGCTAACCCTAAAATCACCAATAACTCTGAAATCACCACTTACTCTGAAATCACCACTAAAACTGAAATCACCACTAACACTGAAATCATCACTTACTCTGAAATCACCACTAACACTGAAATCACCACTAACACTGAAATCACCACTTATTCTGAAATCACCACTAACACTGAAATCACCACTAACACTAAAATCACCACTAACCCTAAAATCATCAATAACTCTGAAATCATCACTAACACTGAAATCAAAACTAACACTGAAATCACTGCTAGCACTGAATCACCACTAACTCTGAAATCACCACTAACACTGAAATCATCACTTACTCTGAAATCACCACTAACACTGAAATCACCACTAACACTAAAATCACCACTAACACTAAACTCACCACTGACCTTGCATCAACACTAACTCTGAAATCACCAGTAACACTGAAATTACCACTAACTCAGAAATCACCACTAACACTGAAATCACAATTTACTCTGAAATCACCACTAACACTGAAATTACCACTGACCCTTACATCAACACTAACTCTGAAATCACCACTAACACTGAAATCACCACTAACACTGAAATCACCACTAACACTGAAATCACCACTAACAAACACTGAAATCACCACTAACACTGAAATCACCACCTACTTTAAAATCACCACTAACACTGAACAGGAAGTGACTAGTAGATGTGTGTGTGGGCAGAGGCACATGCATATTTAACATGAATATGAAAACACATACAGTAGTGTGCAGACGCTAAAGACCACCCTTCATTTCCTTAATGTCCAGTCAAAGCAACCTTTAAAGAGAGAAGCCAAAAACATAGGTTTCACCACCTACTCTAAAATCACCACTAACACTGAAATCACCACCTACTCTAAAATCACCACTAACACTGAAATCACCACCTACTCTAAAATCACCACTAACACTGAAATCACCACCTACTCTAAAATCACCACTAACACTGAAGTCACCACCTACACTAATATCACCACTAACACTGAAATCACCACCAACTCTAAAATCACCACTAACACTGAAATCACCACCTACACTAATATCACCACCAACATCGAAATCACCACTAACACTGAAATCACCACCAACTCTAAAATCACCACCTACTCTAAAATCACCACTAACACTGAAATCACCACTAACACTGAAATCACCACCAACTCTAAAATCACCACTAACACTGATATCACCACCTACACTAATATCACCACTAACACTAAAATCACCACTAACACTGAAATCACCACCTACACTAATATCACCACTAACACTGAAATCACCACCTACACTAATATCACCACTAACACTGAAATCACCACTAATATATATATATATAGTAAAAATAAAAATAAAATGAAGAGCTAGTACTAAACGGCCAACACACACCTGTACTCCACACTAACACACAAACCCAAACCAACTGACGCTCACTCAGACGCTCGGGTGGAAATGTGCCAGGCCTTATGCCTGAGTGAGCGTAAGCGAGTGTCTCCATGGCAACAGAAACGCCAGGGTTGCCAGGGGAGCAGCTGGCGCATGGTGGCAGATTAGCCCCCCGAACAGATTTACTGGCAGAGAGAGAGAGAGAGAGAGAGAGAGAGAGAGAGAGAGAGAGTATAAAGAGGCCTTTAACTAAAAGCAAAGATTTGCTCACTAATAAGGACTTTTATTGTTGCTCCATCTGCTTTTCAAGTAAGAGGCTACAAATTGCGTTCATACGATGTTAAAGCTTTAAAAATCTCAGTCATTCTTTGTGGGCCATTCAGAGCGGTTCGCTGTGAAATGCTCCAAACTTCAGAACTGTTCATAGTGAAGGTGATGGGAACCTGACAGGCTTAGTGTCATCACTGTCACATGAAATGGTTGGAGACCCACTAAACACTTTATTAGATACACCTCTTTATATTTCCACTCATTGTCCATCTTATCAGCTCCACTGACCATATAGGACCATATTTGTAGTTCTACACTTACAGACTGTAGTCCATCTGAATCTCTGCCATAGTCCATAGTCTGCCTTAGTCCATCTGAATCTCTATCCATAGTCTGAACCCCCACAGGACCACCACTGAGTAGATATCATATGGGTGGTGGGTCATTCTCAGCACTGCAGTGACATTACCGTGGTGGTGGTGGTGTGTTGGTGAATCACAGCAGTGCTGCTGCACTCTAATAGACACGTCTGGTCCACCTTGTAGATGCTGCTTCTCCAGTCCTTCATCAGTGCTCACAGGATGCTGCCCACAGGATACTGTTGTCTTGACAGCCTTGGCTGGGGAATGATTCTCAGTCCACTGAGGTGTCTAAACCCTCCAGTGACCATGTTAGTGTCAATGCAGTGCTGGGAATCATCCACCACCCTAATAATACCTGCTCTGTGGTGGTCCTGTGGGGGTCCTGATCATTAAAGAACAGAGTAGTAAAGTATACAGAGAATCAGATGAACTACAGTCTGTAAGTGTAGCTCCTATATGGTCAGTGGAGCTGAAACAGTGGACAGTGTGTGTAGATATCACAGAGTGTATCTAATGAGTGTATATAGTTGGTACAGACTCATCTGCCCTATTAAATGTCTCATGTTAATTATTCTTAAGTTATTTACTCTTGAGTTACGCTCGCACCGCCGTCACAGACCGTCGAGGAGGCTGTTATTGGTCGTTCGTCATTGGCTGCTTTAAGCCCAGTTGGCACCGATGTCTCAATACTGCAGTGAATAACCAGTATAAGTCTATATGATGCGTCTCACGTGCAGATCTCACAGTAATTAATTCTTGGCTGTAAAGCGCATGCTACATCTTGTTTTGTGTTCAAATATGTCAATTACTTGGCCGGATAAACAAGCGCACAGACTAGACTGGCACGTTCGCAGCGAGTGGGTGCCAATAAAAATGAATTCCATATTCAAATATGCTTTTTTGCTTCAGGTTACATTATTATAGTGACTGTCATATCAAACCCCCAGAATGCCCCTCTTTCTAACACCAGTTTAACCACCGGCTCTATTTTAGATGAACATATGGGCGTATGCGTGAATACAGTGACCAAATACTAAATCAATAATCAGATACATTATTGACTAATGTTGTGTACAGCGCTGGTCAGATGTTAGAGACCACCCTTCGTTGAGTTAATATTCAGGCCAAGATATATATTTCTGAGGATGATTCCTCAATATTAGCTAAAATACATTTTACAGGCATAATACACTTTAAAATTTCAAATTTTGGGTAATCACCAAATAATTATATACTATTTGGTGCCCCCAATATACTCTCAGTATCAGTACCAAATAGCATCAAATGTCCACCAGATCCAAATGAGCACCAGATGCTATGTGGTGTACATTAAATACTATTAGAAGTGCGCACAAGACTATTATGTGATGCACACCAAATACTATTAGATGTGGGCACAAGACTATTATGTGGTGCACACCAGATAATCTCAGATCATCGCCAGAGCACAGACTATTATGTGATGAGCTCCAGAAGTGGACACAAGACTATTATCATAAAACTTCAAAGATATTTTATGGTGCACACCAGATACTATCAGGTGAACACCAAATAATCAGATACTATTTGGTACTGCCAACATACCAAATACAATCAGATGCGCACCAGATCCAAATGAGCACCAGATACTATGTGGTGCACACCAAACACTATCAGAAGGGTCACGAATCAGTTATGTGGTGCACACCGGATAATGTCAGATTATCACCAGAGCATAGACTATTATATGATGAGTGCCAGAAGTGGGCACAAGACTTTTATGTGGTGCACACCAGATACTATCAGGTGAACACCGGATAATCTCAGATGAGCCCCAGAGCTCCAAATAGTATGTGATGAGCACAGAAGTGAACAAAAGATTAATATTATAAAAGATACTTTAAGGTGCACACTGGATGCTATCAGGTGAACACCAAATAATCAGATACTATTTGGTGTTTACCTGATAGTATCTGGTGATTACAAAGTACCATCAGATGTGTCCCAGACACTAGATACTACACGTGCACACCAAATACTCTCAGACATGAGCACAAGATTATTATGCGGTGCACACCAGATACTATTAGGTGAACACCAAATAATCAGATACTAATTGGTGCCCCCAAGATACTACCGGGTGAGTACCAAATACCATTAGATGCACACCAGATCCAAATGAGCACCAGATACTATGTGGTACACACCAAATACTGCCAGAAGTGAGCAGAAGTCAATTATGTGGTGCACACCAAATATTATCAGGTGAACACCAGATAATCTCAGATCAGCACCAGAGCACCAAATATTATGTGATGAGCACTGGAAGGGGACACAAGAGTATTATTATAAAATTTTAAACACACTTTATGATGCACACCAGATACTATCAGGTGAACACCAAATAATCAGATACTATTTGGTGCCCCCAAGATACTACTAGGTAAGTACCAAATACCATCATATGCACACCAGATTCAAATGAGCACCAGATACTATGTAGTGCACACCAAATACTATTAGACATGGGCACAAGATTATTATGCGGTGCACACCAGATACTATTAGGTGAACACCAAATAATCTGATACTATTTGGTGCCCCAAGATACTTCTTGAGTGAGCACCAAATACCATCAAATGCGCACAAGATCCAAATACTACCAGAAGTGGGCTCAAGATTATTATGTGGTACACACCAGATAATCTCAGATTATCACCACAGCACCAACTATTATTTGATGAGCACTGGATGTGGGCACAAGACTATTCAAGGGTGCCCACCAAATAGTATTAGGTGAACACCAGATAATCTAAGATGAGTACCAGAGCACCAAATAGTATGGGATGAGCACCAGATGTGGGCACAAGACAATTATGTGGTGCCCACAAGATACTATCAGGTGAACACCGAATAATCAGATACTAATTGGTGCCCCCAAGATACTACCGAGTAAGTACCAAATACCATCAAATGCACACCAGATTCAAATGAGCACCAGATACTACATGGTGCACACCAAGTACTATCAGACATGGGCACAATACTATTATGTGGTGCACACCAGATACTATTAGGTGAACACCAAATAATCTCAGATGAGCACCAGAGCTCCAAATAGTATATGATGAGCACCAGAAGTGGACAGAAGACTATTATTATAAAAGTTCTAAGATACTGTATGGTGCAAACTGGATACTGTCAGGTGAACACCAAATAATCAGATACTAATTGGTGCCCCCAAGCACCAGATGTGGGCACAAGACTGTTATGTGGTGCCCACAAGATACTATCAGGTGAACACCAGATAATCTCAGATGAGCACCACAGCACCAACTATTATGTGATGAGCACCAGATCTTGTGGGCACAAGACTATTATATGGTGCTGTTAGATAGGCACCATATACTTTGAGGTGAACACCACAGGTGTGCATCACAAAGACACAGTAATCTGTTTATTTACAGCAAAATAAATATGATTCATTCATAAATCTATCTGATAAATTGTGCTTAACATGGGTGGAAACATGAGCTACCAATGTCCATCATGTCCATTATGGTTTCAGGTTGTTGAAGAATCCCAGGCCGAGAGCTTGGCTGGCTCAGAGATTTGCTCTTCATGAAGATTTAGTCTCTGGTTTTTATACGGGAGCCATTTCTGAGATTTACTGCTGTTTTATAGCGTCCTCGCAAAAAGCATCAGAGAAATATGTTCCCCTGCTGCCCTTCACTGAACCTGCCCGCTGTTATAAGAGCTAATGAAATCACCGGACGGGGAAGACGGAGGATGACGATGCTTCACAAAGAGCTTGTCTGCACTTTCCAAATGGCCTTAATTGAGTTTACTCAAACGCTGTGTAGCGAATGATCGCCATGACTTGCGCTAGCCGGCACCACTTACGCCTGTCTCTCCTAACGTCCCGTCAGCAGTTCGTTCGGAGACGCCGGCCGAGTCTCTGTGGAGTCGTTGGGCCGCATGCATGTCCACGTTGGGCAGTATAATACAGACAAGCTTCCGTTTAACCCTTTCATGCATGGTGTCCCCATGCTTAGTTCAATTTAAAGCATATGCATTTCACCCTCCAAACAACTAGATGGCAGAATCATAAGTCTCACTTGCTACCACCAGTCGTATATATCTATCACAGGATTTGCAGCAAAATTCCAGCCTGAACAGATTTATTAAAGTTTCTATTAATTGTGCTTCCAGCATGCTTTTAACAAAACCAAAATTATTTTATTTTATTTTATTTTATTTTATTTTATTTTATTTTATTTTATTTTATTTTATTTTAGTAGGAAACCTCACAGATTTTTAATATTTTGCATTTTTTATTTAAAAAATTACAAAAACAAAGCTTAAAGTTAAGCTTTCTTTGTAAAAAAAAAGCTAGTTTTACAATATAATACATTTAAAAGTTTATGAAATATTTGAGGAAATATATAAATATATACTCTTGGAACCACTTTAGATGTTTTTAAAAATCGTATGTTCTTCTGTTATGTTCACACATGTGGACAGTTCAATAACTTTTTAATAAAACAGATTTTTATGTAAAGTGAAATTCCACGAGTTTTATGCAGATCTAAGCAAAAAAAGCATTTTAAAAAAAATTTAATATTTTTTTTTTCAATAATTTATGCATGAAAGGGTTAAAATAATATAAAGTAGTATGTTAAAGTAATTGGGAGCCAAATGATCAGATCAGGCAATCTGATTTCTATATTATCCCAGAAAGCACAAGCAGCAGATCTTTATTACTCTGTTCTTTAATGATCAGGACCCCCACAGGACCACCACAGAGCAGGTATTATTTGGGGGTGGTGTTAATTCTCAGCACTGCAGTGACACTGACGTGGTGGTGGTGTGTTAGTGTGTGTTGTGCTGGTGTGAGTGGATCAGACACAGCAGTGCTGCTGCTGGAGTGTTTAAGCACCTCAGTTTCACTGCTGGACTGTGAATCGTACACCAACCAAAACTATCTAGACAACAGTGTCCTGTGGGAAATGTCCAGTTGGAAGTGTCCTGTGGGCCGTGTCCAGTTGAAAGTATCTTGTGTGCAGTGTCCAGTTGGAAGTGTCCTGTGGGCTGTGTCCAGTTGGAAGTGTCCTGTGGGCAGTGTCCAGTTGGAAATGTCCAGTTTAAAGTGTCATGCGGGAAGTGTCCAGTTGGAAATGTCCTGTGGGCAGTGTCCAGTTGGAAGTGTCCAGTTGAAAGTGTCCTGTGGGCAGTGTCCAGTTGGAAGTGTCCTGTGGGCTGTGTCCAGTTGGAAGTGTCCTGTGGGCAGTGTCCAGTTGAAAATGTCCAGTTGAAAGTGTCCTGCGGGAAGTGTCCAGTTGGAAGTGTCCTGTGGGAAGTGTCCAGTTGGAAGTGTCCAGTTGAAAGTGTCCTGTGTGCTGTGTCCAGTTGGAAGTGTCCTGTGGGCTGTGTCCAGTTGGAAGTGTCCTGTGGGCAGTGTCCAGTTGGAAATGTCCAGTTGAAAGTGTCCTGCGGGAAGTGTCCAGTTGGAAGTGTCCAGTTGAAAGTGTCCTGCGGGAAGTGTCCAGTTGGAAATGTCCTGTGGGCAGTGTCCAGTTGGAAGTGTCCTGTGGGAAGTGTCCAGTTGGAAGTGTCCTGTGGGCAGTGACTAGTTATAAGTGTCCTGTGGGCAGTGTCCTGTGTGGACAGATACTAGAATGTGGTTTTAATGTTAAGGCAGTGTATGATCTATCATATAGCATATAGGAAAGCATGTCATGTTATGGATCTTACTTGTTGTGCTGAGATATTTTAAAGGTATGATAATCTAAGGTCTACGTATGTTTCTCCAACCAGTAACATGCAGCAGATCACAGCTGGAACGTTCTAGAGTTTGAAGCTTCTGCTTAGCTGTGGGGTTTAAGTGTCTACAGTCACATGAGTGGTTCGCTGTCGGACGGAAACAGAAGTGAAACAGTGCTGCTTTCATCATAATGCTGCTTGTCACTTAAGATTTAGAAGGTAGTGAAAGTAAGTCAGATTAGATTTGGTAAACAGAGAGGAGTATGAAAGGTGGGGATTACTTCCCTCCACTTCGTACAGCTGGACATTGTCCTGACACGCTGTAGCCGCTAAAAGCAGAGTGGGTTGATTCCCTATAGCGAGTATAATAGAGCCACATACATGACAAAGTAGGATCAAGTGCCGTCAGACAGCCCGCACGGGCACGCAATCAGATTGTGTGCATTCAGCTCTGCAGGAATATACGTTCATATTTCCCATTTGTGAATTTCCAGTTAAGCAGCTTTCGATTTCATGTGTTTTGATGTGTGAGCTAGCTTTATCTGCTCATGTCAGAATGTTTTTGTGTATTAATTTTTTGAAATTTTCGGAATAAATAGGCTGTTACTGTTAATGTATGCCTTTACGATGTGAAAACACCAGATACTATAAAAATATATCTGTCCATATCTGGTATCCATATCATATATGTATCATATATATATCATATATATATATATATATATATATATATATATATATATATATATATATATATATATATATATATATATATATATATATATATATAATATCCATATCATACCTTATAGTATCTGGTGCTCACCATGCAGCAGTATTTCTTACACTTTTCTCTCTATTGTGAATATATATATACATATATATACATATATACCCCAATTTTTTCAGAGATATGTTGGAGCATTTATATTGGTCCATTCATCCTAAAAATGTCACATAATGTAAATGAAAGGTGCTCTATATATATATATATATATATATATATATATATATATATATATATATATATATATATATATATATATATATATATACACACACATATATGGCCACTATCCATTTGTATATTTACACTCACATATGGGTGTTTCCTGGGTTCTATATATATATATATATATATATATATATATATATATATATATATATATATATATATATATATATATATATATATATAATCTATATATATAATCTAATATCCTTGTGGGCCAAGTTTGGACCTGATTTATATAATCTTATTTATTTAATCAACACATTTATCTAATTTTTATGCTTCATTTTGCAAGCTAACAAGATTTCATTGGTTTGGTACTGTTGCTGTTGTTCAGTAAGTTACATAATAGCTAAAATGAACTGTGTCAAATCAGACGTTTGCATTGATGCGAGTCATCAAAGGTAAAACATAAATGAACCATTCCCACTATGGCAGCATGCTTTAGCCTGTGACTAATATTTTTAAGTCTTGCTCTTGCTTTTCCTTGCATTTGTAAATCTCAGCCATATATATATATATATGTATATATATACCTAATCAATTATCTTTGTGGGCCCCTTACCTAATCTAATTATCTAATTTATCAGCAAGATTTCATTGGTTTGGTACTGTTGCTGTTGTTCAGCAAGTTACATTCTTTTTTTTACTAAAAAAGCTAAAATTACTGTGTCAAATCAAACGTTTGCATCGATGCAAGTCATCAAAGGTAAAATATAAATGAACCATTTTTTATGCCCACTATGGCAGCATAGTGTCTGTCTTGCTATGGTAGTGAAGCATTACTATCCAAAAGAAAAAGAAAGTTTGATCATATGAGGTTGGCCCATAAGAATATTTAACTAAGACGTCCAGAAAGTTGCCTAACCTCCTACTCCTTCAGCCAATGACAGAACATGTACCTTTCTACAACATGTTTCTTTAAAAGTGTACTTTTTAGGCACAATTGTTAACAAAACATTGTGTTATGTTGCCAAGTAACAATGTAAACCCTCCAGACACTCAGCAACTGATTGCAGTGCAGATGTAAAAGTACTTATGAAGCTAATTAAGTATAGCAGGGGACAGTGCATGGACATGAATAGATCTAAATCCCACCAGTGTGAGCAAATGAAGGCTGTGCTATATAGACTGGATTCAGAGTTTATGTGGACGTCACTGCAGCTAGCTGGAGAGAGCACGTGTCTGGTCAAGCTAAAGGACCTGACCTCTGTAAACCCCAGTGAAGGCCCTCAGCCAAGAGAGACAGCACAGCTGGGAATTCCTTTGTGGGCGAGCATCATTCATTTGAAGGCTCTTTCAGTCGAATATAGATGACATTCATGTGATTTTGCTGTCGGGCTTTGGCTCATGTGAAAACAAACGGATATAAAAAAAGCTGTGAGCATTTACAGCTCACTGAAAGCTCATTGCTCATTGAGGAGATCTTTTATTGTGACTGTGTCTCGTTTCCTGGAATGTAAAATAGAGTAAACTCTTCATGTTTAGGCCACGTTTGTCTGTCTGGGTGTCTGCCCTGTGACCTGTCCAGGGTGTTTCCTGCCCACTATGCACTGGGATTGGGGCCCCAGCACCCTCCGCGACCAGTTTAGATGAGAGAGAAATCGTCACATGTGGTCTGTACTGCACCAGAAGGGGGTCCAAGAGTGGTGAACATTGCATAAATACTTCCTCTATAATAATCCTAACCAACACTAACTTTGTCTCTACTCTTACGGAGACAATAATTGTTGAACGAGTAAAGACTGACCATCAGGGCCTCCGCCTCAACTAACACCAACCAGCTCTTTTTTTCATTTGTGCCATCTGCTACACCTTTGACTGCATCACTGTGTCATCCAGATGTACCAGCATTGAGATATGATGGGACTGTTTCAGTTCAATTTCCACAAAGCCTTAGTCAGAGACTGCCTCTACCTGTGCAGCCTCTAAAGCTTTTACCATCCAGACTCCAACAGAGATTGAATTTAGCTTAATAAGCTGTAAATACTGTTTGTCCAGAGGAGGATGGGTCTCCCCTTGGGAGTCATGGTTTCTCCCAAGGTTTCTTCCTCCAGTCTTGATGGAGTTTTTCTTACCACCGTTGCCTCAGGCTTACTCACAGGGGGATACTAGCTGTGACTTCATGTTTTTATATGCTCGAACTTCTGTAAAGCTGCTTTGTGTCAACATTGTTGTAGAAAACTCTACACAAGTAAACTTGACTTGTATTACAAGACATTATCCTTAAAAACGTCTAAAAGTGTGAACTGTTTTTTGGGCTGCCAACACGTACTTTGCTAATCGATTAATCTGTTGACTGTTAGTCGATTAATCGACTAATCAAGTCATTATATCTTCTATCATTTCCTTTCACTTTGCTTCTATGGCAGATTTGCTACACTCTTAAAAGATGTTTCTGTAGAGAATACAGTGGTTCAATATGATGACGTTCTCTAGGGGTTCGATACAATAAAGAGGGAGCCCATGAGTGGTGAACATTGCAGAACCCAAGCTGACCTCATTGGTTACTATGAAAATGAACATGGACATTTTGGGCCCTAGGCTCTCCATAAATATCCCAGTTGACCTGAACTCCCACTGAAAGTGGTTATGATCCATTGACTTACCTTTCCACCAAATATAGCCAAGACTGGTTGTGTACAAAAACAATCACAGCCCTTCAGAAAAAAAAATGGCTACTGTTTTTAACTGTGCAACATACCAGGTTTAAGGATAGCAGAGGTATACAATGTTGGAAACCACATAAGCAGGTC
This sequence comes from Megaleporinus macrocephalus, assembly GCA_021613375.1. NCBI lineage: Eukaryota > Metazoa > Chordata > Actinopteri > Characiformes > Anostomidae > Megaleporinus > Megaleporinus macrocephalus. Next base: position 6,847,879 of record CM038727.1, on the reverse strand, counting down.
TGTTTTAGATTTCTTAACAACATGGTTAACATTGAAGACTGTCATAATTAAGGAAAACATATTGGCTAGTGTTAAAAGTTTGCATTACTTTTAAGCGATGTTAGCCTTGTAGATCCAGGGTAAGACTCAAACTTCATATTTTGATTGGTAGGTGGGAACTTTAAACTAGATTCTTTCCAACGTATCACTAGAATGAATAGATTACAACAGCCGTAGCAAATTTATTGAAGTCCACTTTTATCACAAGGGATGTGTTGGGTACATAGCTGACCCAGAGTAGATATAAATACCCTCAAATTAAAGTGAATTATTCTCCACTTTAACCTCACAGTCATATTTTCAATCAATCAATCTATCAATCAACCTTTATTTAAGCTTGGATGTACATTGAGGGCAGCCCCTTATTTTCAATGTAGCCGAGCATTTACATGGACAGGGAATGATATAAAGAAAATAAAAACAAAATTGAATATAAATTTTATAAATTAAAACAACTGAGAAGAAAGTAACTAATACACATTAAATGAAAATTTAAAAATAACAGTGAACATAAAAGTAGAAATAATGATAACACTTAAAAATAGATTAAAGTTAAGATTCAACTAGTAAGAAAGATAAAAAGAGGCTAAGAGATTACAAATAATAATAAAAAAGTAAAAAAGTTGAAAAGAAATATAAGAGAAAAAAACAAGTTATTCTAATAATTATAAAATAATAATGAAAATAAAATAAAAAATAATAATACATAACTAATTAAATCAAATAAAATAATAAAAGAAATAAAGACATTTAAGAATAATTTTCCCAATTACTTATAAACTACAATACAAGCCTACCAAAGAATTGGCTCATTATCCGACAGGGCCCTGACCTCGACCCCCGTTACCACTGTCCCCTCGCTGTCCCTCCGCAATGACTCACAGCTGTTGCTGCTGTGTTGACTTTAGAAGTGCCTTCGTCTCCTGAATGGAAAGCAATTAACCTGCGCCTTAACCCTTCAGTAATGATCACGTCACTGGCCCGTACCTAAAATTGGAGCTTTGTTTTACTACTTCTTTCCTCTGTCTGCCACGGTAATCACTCGGTCACATCCATATCCTGGTCATGACCTCCGAGGTCAGAAGAAGCAGCCCCTGCCGCCCCCGGCGCCCCGGCGCATGTCAAGACTTTATGATTTATTAATTTTGACCCCGAGGTGCAGGAAGAGCGTCAGTCTGGTCACACGTGTTCATGTCGGCTAATGTGGAAACATGTTTAGCCGACAAAAGCGAGCAAGGTGCTTCTCTTGAATGCGTTGGCTCTTCAGCTGTAGCCTGTTTTTGGAGAACTCAAGTTCCGTCTTACCCAAAATAGATGTAGTAGATCAGCCAGGATCAGGTCTGTAGTCTCTGTCTGTTTTCTTTTTCTCTGTCTCTTAGTCCATCACCCCCCAATATTATAGCCAACTACCCCCCAATATCATAGTCCACCACCCCCTGATATTACAGCCCACCACCCGTGATATCATAGCCCACCACCCCCTGATATCATAACCCACCACCCCCTGATATCATAGTCCACCATCCACTGATATTACAGCCCACCACCCCTGATACCATAGCCCACCACCCCCTGATATTATAGCCCACCACGCCCAATATCATAGCCCACCACCCCTGATATCATAGCCCATCTCCCCCCAATATCAAAGCCCAACACCCCCGATATCATAACCCACCACCCCTGCAATATCATAGCCCACTACCCCTGATAGCATAGCCCACCATGCTCAATATCTTAGCCCATCACCCCCCAATATTATAGCCAACTACCCCCCAATATCATAGTCCACCACCCCCTGATATTACAGCCCACAACCCCTGATATCATAGCCCACTTCCCCCCAATAGCATAGTCCACCCCCCCATTTCATAGCCCACCACCGCCCGATATCATAGC
>CM038727.1:6763441-6840941 GCA_021613375.1 Megaleporinus macrocephalus | reverse complement strand
TAGGGCTCCATGTTATCCCCAGTTCAGTATCATACAGTCCGGAAAACTGAAAAATGGAGGGTTCTGTCTCAACAGCGACGATACATTCCAGCCTACTGATTACATTACGCTGATTCTGTAAACCCGACTACACATACACACACTTACACACACACCCTATACACTCACACACTATGCACAGCTGTTGTTCCTCCTCTTTTCAGGCTCTCATATTTCACTCAACTTTTCCTTTCGTATTTTTTCGCTCCTCTCGTTCTGATATCTCTTTTTTCTCTTGTCTCTCGTTTCGCCTTCTCATTTTACTCCTCTCCAGAATTAGTCTCTAATGTATCTGTCCATCAGTCTCTAATATATCTGTCCATCAGTTCACTTTAACTCGCAAAGATTTATCTAAGCTCCGCCCACTCACTGTTTTTTCCAATTGCTAAAACATGATTTTGTAAACTAGGCTGGTTTTATCAAAATACTTAACACAGTTCACAAATCCACACACCCCAACTACAGAATACCCCATATATCCTGCAAAATCCTGGAAGATCTGCAACCAAAACGACATACAGCACCATCAAAATCTAACTTTTACACCAACTGGCACACACTTCATTCATATCTACTGCTAAACTAGTCCAAACTGTAGAAAATTCTTCAGATTCTTCACATGCACAGAAATATTTACAGATAAACACACTGCTGTTATTTTCATATCTTTCACCAAACAAGTCAGTGCAACATACGCACAGCAGATATATTTACACTGGAGTGAACAAAAATATGCTCACACAAAACAGCAAACGGAAAAAGAAAATTACAGATAAAATGTGCAGAAAAATGTATTAGTTTACAGCTTCCTGCACCCTGGTGAACATTTGGCCCCTTCTTCCACCATGGCTGCATCTCTCAGTAAACATAAAAAACTAAATTATAGGGCTTGTACAGCCTAAAGATATTTCCCCCACAGTAGAGTACATATACAGGAAACTTGTACAGTCAGTGTATGACATCAGCCATACATGAAGTAAACAGGGGTCACCCAACTGATACTCTATGATATGGGGGGTACAGAGATTTTGGTTACACACATAAACTCCAGTCTAAATGTCTGGACGACAGAGTGGACAGTAAAACGGTTCAGGTTGGGCTGCACTCTCTGTCTAGCCTCTCACATTGTCGGAGCATGGTTGATGAAATTATCTACTAAGGTTCCTCTGATTTCACTTGAAAGTTGTTGTCTTCTTTGGCCATGAACTCCTCTACCAGCTCTACCTCTCACTCTTCCTTCCCTCTCTCATTCTCACCCTCCCTCTTCCTCCCTCTGCAACGTCTTCCATTATTGTTGTATAGTAATGTGTTCACCTGTAGGGTTTATATAGAGCTTACTTACTGATTGAAGTTGTAACAGTTAACCGTTCAGGTGTTCGGGGGCCGCTGGCACATATATTTGTTAATTATCTCCAGTAGTGTCTTTTTAAATGGCAGTGTTTTGATGTATAAACATGTGATTTTATGTGAGATTGTTGTGTGTTATGTAGAGAAGCGTGTTCAGTGTGCAGACTGTATGTAAAGCAGAGAACGAGTTTAGAGTTTTGGAGACTTGAGAAGAGGTTTTGCTCTCTGTCTGTTAGTTTAAATAGTTGCATGTCATTTTAGTGTGTTAGCAATTGGAAAAAACTGTAGTTTACAGTGGCAGCTTCCTGTATCCTAGTGAACATTTGGCCCCTTCTTCCACCATGGCTGCATCTCTCAGTAAACATAAAAAACTAAATTATAGGGCTTGTACAGCCTAAAGATATTTCCCCCACAGTAGAGTACATATACAGGAAACTTGTACAGTCAGTGTATGACATCAGCCATTCATGAAGTAAACAGGGGTCACCCAACTGATACTCTATGATATGGGGGGTACAGAGATTTTGGTTACACACATAAACTCCAGTCTGAATGTCTGGACGACAGAGTGGACAGTAAAACGGTTCAGGTTGGGCTGCACTCTCTGTCTAGCCTCTCACATTGTCAGAGCATGGTTGATGAAATGATCTACTAAGGTTCCTCTGATTTCATTTGAAAGTTGTTGTCTTCTTTGGCCTTGAACTCCTCTACCAGCTCTACCCCTACCTCATTCTCACCCTTCCTCTTCCTCTCTCTGCAACGTCTTCCATTATTATTGTATAGTAAGGTGTTCACCTGTGGGGTTTATATAGAGCTTACTTACTGATTGAAGTCGTAACAGTTAACCGTTCAGGTGTTCGAGGGCCGCTGGCACATATATTTGTTAATTATCTCCAGTAGTGTCTTTTTAAATGGCAGTGTTTTGATGTATAAACATGTGATTCTATGTGAGATTGTTGTGTGTTATGTAGAGAAGCATGTTCAGTGTGTTTGAAAAGAGCCAATTTCAATTACAAACTGTGTGTAAAGCAGAAAACGGGTTTAGAGTTTTGGAGACTTGAGAAGTTTTGAGAAGGTTTTGTTCTCTGTGTGTCAGTTTAAATAATTTTAGTGTGTTGGCAATTGGAACTGTATAAGGGGAACAGGACAGCACAGAATCTGGGCCTCACTCACCAAGAGAAATGTCCTGTGTGTGTAACATACCTGGTGAAACAAAGATATGCTTCTTTAATATATTTACATTGTACTAAACTACATTCATGTTAAATGGGCGTATATGAGCTGAAACAGGAAGCCTAGCGCATCCCAAATTTATCAACATTAACATTTTAATATAACATTATAGTCATTATGGCTTTTAGAAGAATGTTTTTTTGGGGGTGGTGGGCTAGTGCACTATAGACCCCTGTGGTGCGGCCTAAGCTTTTGTCCCTAGTGGTATTTTTTCCTTACATTACTTTTACTTTTATACTTTAAGTAGTTCTGAAAGCAGTACTTTTACACTTTTACTTTAGTAAAAAGCTTGAGTTGATACTTCAACTTCCACAGAAGTGTTTTTAAACTCTAGTATCTATACTTCTACCTGAGTAATGAGTATGAGATGGAAGGACGGTGCTGCGCATCAATGGCACCATGTGTTCTTAAAAACGGTCGGAGAAGCCTCCATATTATTAGGGCACACCACAAAACCGTATAGAGCCTGGCCAGCCTCCAGAAGCACTGGCACCGCCGAGCTTACCGTTCCTCACGTTTGAAAATATCACAGATTCTTGTGGTGAACCACAGCGAAGGGCCAAACACCAGCGTGTATTCAGCACCACTGGTCAGTTTATGCATGCCAGCGAGCGTTCACATTCCATGTAAAGGGAAGAGTTGAGTTGAAGCTATGGTGGAGTCACTGAGGTGCTCGCTCAGCCACGGAAAACGAACAGTGCTCTCGAATAGCAGTCAAGCTGCAGGACATGAAAAATCTCAGGACTGAATTCTTAGTGGACACCAACAATCAACACCAACACACACTGACCGAGCACACTATCAGGAGCACTAACACCTCCCTTCGCTCTCCAAACAGCCTCAACTGTTTGTGGCATAGATTCTGCATTCCTGTGGGAATCTGGTCTACGCTGACCGCCAATTTCTCAGGTGCACTCTCCTGCTGGGAATGGCATTCCAAAGGTGTTCTGTTGGACTCTGGGAATGCCAACATCGAACACTCCCTGATAGCAAGAAGACAGCGGCCCACTGTGGGCCGACTGAATGCCTCTGCTGGTCCACTCTCGGACCACCCAGGCTAACTAGTTTTCATACTGTTTTTATAAACATGCTGGTTTGTCCACTTATTGTCCACTGGCTGTAATTCCTAAATAGTTAACGCTCAACCACATGTTGATTGCTTCTTTTCAAACCTATTGGTGGTGGTGTACGGAGGCAGGGATTCTGTTGCTGTCCAAATACTTATGGATCAGGAATGCAGTTTACAAATATTTGCCATTTGTGTTTTGACCCATTCATGCAGTGAAACACCCACAAATACACACACTAGTGAACACTAGGGGGCAGTGAGTAGACTTGCCAGGAGTGATGGGCAGCCCTATTCACAGCATCATAGGAAGCGGTGTGGCCCGACTGAATGCCTCTGCTGGTCCACTCTCGGACCACCCAGGCTACCTAGTTTTCAATCTCCTCAAACAGATTTGAAATGCACAGAGACTTTTATTTTGGAAACCAAACCAAGAGAAATATTACAAACAGCTGAGAGAAGATGTGAGTGGACAATCTAGCAATGAACGTTGGTCCTTCTGTAAATGCTGAGCAAAAGACCAGTAGACCACCAGCTTTGCCTACAGTACCTACAGTGGAACTGATCTGAGACTACTTTTGCTTTATGACTTAATACATTATCATGCTAGAAGTAGCCATTAGTGACCATTAAAGAAGGAACACGGTCAGCAATGAGCAGGCTGTGGCGATATCAAGTGATGATTAATCAGATCAGTATTGATCAGAGAAAACACTCCCTGCACCATTACACCACCTCCATCAGCCTGGGCTATTCATACCAGGCAGTCAGGTCTATGGATTTATGCTGTAGCTGCCAAATTCTGACCCAACTGTCTGCATACCTCAGTAAAAATGGAGATTCATCTGACCAGACTATGTTTTCTCCGGTCCTGACCTGTCCTGTTAAGCCTGTGTCCACTGACATGGTCGTCCAGCTTAATGTGTTGTTCATTGTAAAGGCTTATTTATACTCAATGTTATATACGAATACCAAAACGCATGGAGCTTTCTGTCCATACTCTGCGTTCATTTCATCATTGGCGTAGGAACCGGTGGAGATGGGGGGGGGGCAGGTCCCACCCAATATCAGAAACAGGTAGATTTGTCCCACCCAAAAATTAAACCACAAAAAGCGGAAACTGTTTTAAAACACTTCATTTTAAAAGCGTGTTTTGGCAGCCTTCGCAATTTATGCGCTTTGTTGTTAGCAACAGACTCTGGTTGTTAGGTGGTCTTTAACTTTGTTAAGGCTTGTGTTGAGATGCCTGTTCAGAAATATCCTGCTGTCGGCAGATTCACTGACCGGAGCTCTCACCTCGCCAGCTTTAAACGTGAGGTCAGTGATGAGAGCAATGAGCAGCAATAAACCGGCTTTAGTATAATGTGTTGTTATGGTAACAGACTAGGCGGGTTTGGGTTAGCTAACCTTTATATTAACTTTAGTCAGAAAGCACTCTGAAATGTAAAGTTACATTACTCTCTGGCCACGCCCCCAAACTGCAGACCAGGGGCGTAGCTAGCCCTAGTTTAGATTTAAAGTGAGTTCCAGCACCTCATAAGTTTATAGTAGAAAAACGTTAATTTAACGTTAATTTGTCTCTGACAAGCTAGAAATGTTAAAATCATAGAGAGTATATGTTTAAACCAATTATTTTAACTATGAAAAGACAGTAGCCCACCTCCGCCTTGCAAAATGGTTTGATCCAGCTTCTCTTTTCGCATCGCACGCACACACAGTATTAGTGTTTTATCTGTCTGGTGTCGTGTGTCTAGTAAGTTTTATAAAGGAATATTTTTATACTTTATCACTCAGAACCAACACATTACAGTCATTATCAGCAGTCCATACTTCTGATCACTCTTTATTCTGTTATTGTTAGCTAGGAGTGACTATCTGACGGTTTATTTTAATTTAGCAGGCTAATGCTGCAGGTCTGTTTACTGTTTATACTGTTATCTGACGACAGTACCATATAATGTAGATCTAGTTTAGTTTGTAAAGTGATCTTTAATTGGATCTATCTAATAATAAACAGACGTACTGATAATGTTGTATTTTGTTTATTTATTTGTAATTTACTGTAATTCCACAAATGTTGCCCTACATCACTATACATACAGTGATTTACTACCTATTACCTACAGCTTATAGGTTATATATAAGGGATAGGGTGGGCTTTGATTCATATTAGCAAACGTGTCCCCTCCAATGTCAAACTCACTCCTACGCCCTTGCATTTCATGCATAATTTGTACGTTTTCGGAAAGCTTATGAATACAAATGGGACGGAGCAATACCACTGCCGACCATGGGGGCAGTGCAAGACGCAACAACTTCCATACCGACACAACGAAGAAGAAACAGCGGAACTTTTTTGGTTGTGCGAGTTGTTTAGAAATTTTAACTATGATGTATCTTCACCGCGTCGCAGTAACTAATAATTGTTTTTTGTAGTTTTTATAGTAAATACAGAACTACAAGCTCATCCACCGTCGCCATGTTTGATTTACTCCGTACTGCCCTCTACTGGAAGTGTTGCTCAACAACCATGTCAACGGACAGGGAGTATGGAGGGAGTATAAATGAGCCTTAAATGAGTGGTTATCTGAGTTAACGCAGCTCACACTAGTCTGGCCATTCTCCGCTGACACCCAAACACTCGCGGTAACACTCTGTGGTCATGCGTAAGTGGGTCATCAGGTCAACAGGTATTTGTGACGCAGCCGATGATGTGATTCCAGCTGGAGCTGGCTACGACAACACCATCACGATAACATGAACTGCTATCGGTCACACCGGCGGAGCAGACGGGCCAAACAATACAAACATTGCAAATGTGTACATGTGTCGTCACTTGCTGTTTTCAAAGAGCAATATTGCTCTTGTTCATGTTGACTCAGCGTCCTCAACCTGGCAACCTGGCGTGTAAGCTTTGAGTCTGGGGAGGAGGTGACCGGGAGCAGGCAGCTCTTTCCAGTGTTTTGAAGTTCAGTACCTTACTGTCAGTTTTACAGATTGTTCCTTTAATCTAGTAATGATGCAAATGTGTGTTTTTGCTAATGAATCATTGCAGTAATACATAATAAATAAATAAACATGATTAAAGTGTGACACACAGAGAGAAAGGTATTGTTTAAGTTATTGTTATGCTGTGAGATGGTTGATTGTATTATTGGTGGTGGAATAAATGTTTACTGCCCAGATGGATAGCTTTATAGATCATTGTTCTCAGGTGTCTGCCTGTTTCCTCCCCTACTAGACCTCTGACCCCTCCCCATCCGTAATGACCCCCAGTGTCCGGCCTTTAGGTTTGACCTTGGTGGATAATTAATGATGAACTGCAAGGGCTGCAGCTAGAGAATAAGCCCCGCCCCTTCTCTATGGGAGGGCTGTGCTATGCTTTTATGTGAGCGGATTAGGAGAGAGAGAGAGAGAGAGAGAGAGAGAGAGAGAGAGAGAGAGAGAGAGGGGAGTTATTAATGGGGCTTAATTGCCATGACTACAGTCCAGTTAGAAATAGAAGAAGCTTTGTGCTCTGGATGCACACATACGTGTGTGTGTGTGTGTGTGTGTGTGTGTGTGTGTGTGTGCACAGGTAGTGTTACAGGTTACATGTACACAGGTAGGTGAAGGTAGTGTTACAGTTTACCTGTACACAGGTAGGTAAAGGTAGTGTTATAGTTTACCTGTACACAGGTAGGTGAAGGTAGTGTTACAGTTTACCTGTACACAGGTAGGTGAAGGTAGTGTTACAGTTTATCTGTACACAGGTAGGTGAAGGTAGTGTTACAGTTTACCTGTACACAGGTAGGTAAAGGTAGTGTTACAGTTTACCTGTACACAGGTAGGTGAAGGTAGTGTTACAGTTTACATGTACACGGGTAGGTGAAAGTAGTGTTACAGTTTACCTGTACACAGGTAGGTGAAGGGAGTGTTAAACAGTTGACCTGTACACAGGTAGGTGAAGGGAGTATTAAACAGTTGACCTGTACACAGGTAGGTGAAGGTAGTGTTATAGTTTACCTGTACACAGGTAGGTGAAGGTAGTGTTACAGTTTATCTGTACACAGGTAGGTGAAGGTAGTGTTATAGTTTACCTGTACACAGGTAGGTGAAGGTAGTGTTACAGTTTATCTGTACACAGGTAGGTGAAGGTGGTGTTACAGTTTACCTGTACACAGGTAGGTGAAGGTAGTGGTACAGTTTACCTGTACACAGGTAGGTGATGGTAGTGTTACAGTTTATCTGTACACAGGTAGGTGAAGGTAGTGTTACAGTTTACCTGTACACAGGTAGGTGAAGGTAGTGTTACAGTTTACCTGTACACAGGTAGGTGAAGGTAGTGTTACAGTTTATCTGTACACAGGTAGGTGAAGGTAGTGTTACAGTTTATCTGTACACAGGTAGGTGAAGGTAGTGTTACAGTTTACCTGTACACAGGTAGGTGAAGGTAGTGTTACAGTTTACATGTACACGGGTAGGTGAAAGTAGTGTTACAGTTTACCTGTACACAGGTAGGTGAGGGTAGTGTTACAGTTTACCTGTACACAGGTAGGTGATGGTAGTGTTACAGTTTATCTGTACACAGGTAGGTGAAGGTAGCCTGAGGGTCAGTTTCCTGCCCGCGTGACGTGTGCTACTCCTGTTTGCTGGAGACATTAACTGGACCAGATGACTCACTCTTTCCCTTCCGCACGCCGCATTAGTTTCTATGGAGACCCGCATCCATCTGCGCCTGAAAACAGCTGGATCAACGGGAGCGGGGCGGTGACGCGAGGTGACTTGGAACATACCGCACACAACCGGCAACGCCACCTGATCGCTCGCCACCCATCGCGACCTTTAGTGACATTTCATCCACCGCTGCCGTCTGACCACTCCTGAGATTGACTGTGGGGGCCGGGTGGTCAGGCAGTCGTGCTTATGGAGATAGGGCTGTGGGATAATTGTAAAAGTCAATCAGACGTGGTCTGATGATTCAGTTCCCTTCTGATCAGGTCAGGTCAGATAGTGGCATTGAACTCCCTGTATTTGTGTAGCGTTGAGCAGTGTTTTCATCAACTTCTCAACCCTCCTGAGCAGACCGGAGACGAAGACCATGACGTTTTGGGCTTGGAGGTTTGATCTGCATCCCTAAAGCCTCAGTCAAACCAGTGATCTCCTGTGATATGAACAGAAACTGAGTAGCATGTTTATTAGATAAACACAAAATACATTAGTATATAGAAGGGTGTAGGAGCGGGTTTGACACTGAGGGTGGGGGGCACATCAGCTAATATGAATAAAAGCCCACCCTACCCCCTAAATATTACCTATAAGCTGATTCCACTGTAGGTAAGGTAGTAAATCACTGTATGTTTAGTGACATAGAACAACATTTGTGGAATTACAGTCAATTACAAATAAATAAACAAAATACAATATTATCTGTACGTCTGATTATTATTAGATACATACAATTAAAGATCACTTTACAAACTAAACTAGATACACATTACATGCTACTGCTGTCAGAAAACTTATATATATATATATATATATATAACCAAAACAATTATTATTTTCTTTGGTGGTATAATACTGAAATGAAATGATAAATAAATGTATATTAAGGTTTCCTGACTAGACTAGACTACGTTAGACAGTAAGGCTGTGTCCCAAACAGCACCCTCTGGAACATTACATACTGCACTACTGACAGCACTTCTAATGACGGTGTCCTTTATTTATTTATTCATTAAGTCATTTATATTATTTATTTTATTTTATTTGTATGTATTTTATGTATTTACTGTAGTAGCAGTCTGCGGTTTGGGACGTGTCCAAAGAGTGCTTTCTGACTAAAGTTAATATAAACGTTAGCTAACTCAAACCCTCCTAGTCTGTTACCATAGCAACAAATTATACTAAAGCTGTTTTATTACAGTATATATGGTCATCGTTGCTATGCACTGCTGTCATCACTGACCTCGTGTGTAAAGCTGGCGAGGCGAGAGGTCGGCTCAGTGAAGCTGCTGACTGCAGGATATTTCTGAACAGGCATCTTAACACAAACCTTAACACAGTGAAAGACCACCTAACAACCAGAGCCTGTTGTGCAATTCAGTCTGATCTCTTGCTAAACATACATTTTTTTCCACAATTCAGTCCAATCTCCCACCAAACTTATATTCTCTTCCACGATTCAGTCCAATCTCCCCCCAAACTTACATTCTCTTCCACAATTCAGTCCAATCTCCCACCAAACTTACATTCTCTTCCACGATTCAGTCCAATCTCCCACCAAACTTACATTCTCTTCCACGATTCAGTCCAATCTCCCACCAAACTTACATTCTCTTCCACAATTCAGTCCAATATATCCCACCAAACTTACATTCTCTTCCACAATTCAGTCCAATCTCCCATCAAACTTACATTCTCTTCCACAATTCAGTCCAATCTCCCCCCAAACTTACATTCTCTTCCACGATTCAGTCCAATCTCCCACCAAACTTACATTCTCTTCCACAATTCAGTCCAATCTCCCACCAAACTTACATTCTCTTCCACGATTCATTCCAATCTCCCACCAAACTTACATTCTCTTCCACAATTCAGTCCAATATATCCCACCAAACTTACATTCTCTTCCACAATTCAGTCCAATCTCCCACCAAACTTACATTCTCTTCCACAATTCAGTCCAATCTCCCACTAAACTTACATTCTCTTCCACAATTCAGTCCAATCTCCCACCAAATTTACATTCTCTTTCACAATTCAGTCCAATATATCCCACCAAACTTACATTCTCTTCCACAATTCAGTCTGATCTCTTGCTAAACATGTTTTCTTCTACAATTCAGTCTAATCTCTTGCTAAACATACACGTTCTTCCGCAATCCAGTCAAATCTCTCGCTAAACATAAATTTTCTACTGCAATTCAGTCTGATCTCTCGCTAAACGTATGTTTTCTTCCACAATTCAGTCTGTCCTACATACACGTTCTTCCGCAATCCAGTCCAATCTCTCGCTAAACATACATTTTCTACTGCAGTTCAGTCTGATCTCTCACTATACTTATATTTTCTTACACAATTCAATCTGATCTCTCTTACTAAACATACATTTTCTTCCACAATTCAGTCCAATCTCCCACCAAACTTACATTCTCTTCCACAATTCAGTTCAATCTCCCACCAAACTTACATTCTCTTCCACAATTCAGTCTGATCTCTCACTAAACATATATTTTCTTCCACAGTTCAGTCTGATCTTTTGCCAAACTTAAATTTTCTTCCACAATTCAGTCTGATCTTCTGCCGAACTTACATTTTCTTCCACAATTCAGTTTGATCTTCTGCCGAACTTACATTTTCTTCCACAATTCAGTCTGATCTTCTGCCGAACTTACATTTTCTTCCACAATTCAGTCTGATCTTCTGCCGCACTTACATTTTCTTCCACAATTCAGTCCAATCTCCCACCAAACTTACATTTTGTTCCACAATTCAGTCTGATCTTCTGCCGCACTTACATTTTCTTCCACAATTCAGTCTGATCTCCTGCCGCACTTACATTTTCTTCCACAATTCAGTCTGATCTTCTGCCGCACTTACATTTTCTTCCACAATTCAGTCTGATCTCCTGCCGCACTTACATTTTCTTCCACAATTCAGTCTGATCTTCTGCCGCACTTACATTTTCTTCCACAATTCAGTCTGATCTCCTGCCGCACTTACATTTTCTTCCACAATTCAGTCTGATCTCCTGCCGCACTTACATTTTCTTCCACAATGCCACAATGCAGCTAGGAAGGTTATAATGTAACACTCCCCAAAGTTGGAATTCCAGTTGGGAAACTTGAGCACGCCACGTCCAGGAAGCTCGACTAGCTTTTCTTCTAAAAGATGTTTTGTTGTGGAAGATGCTGAACAGGTAGATAGAAGTCTAACCTGCTCAACTCTATCACTCCAAATCTCCTCCAGCACGTTCCTCAAAGTTGGCGGTCCTGAACTAACAATCAGTAAATCAACACTTGGTTCTGTTTCACACCCTGGTGTGTTTTCTGTTCAGCTATTAGTGCTCAGTGACTGGAGGAGCTAACAGGTTCGCTCTGATAACGTACTGTAGCTTGTCGTTGGCTTCAGCTGTACGTGTTACTGAAGATCGAGGAGAACCATTAGGTCCTGTATCTTATGTTACTAGGATCTCAGGTTTTGGAAGCATTGTGCCACAACTTCTGGTACTTTGTACAAGTAGTGTCAAAACTTATCACCATCATTTCATAGTGCTGCACCTGATAGACTTTGTAAGGTGCTAATGTTGAAGTATAAACCAGGACATCCAGTTGTGATCCAACCTTCAGCCCCCAAAACCCCCAACTCTCAGAAGCTGTCTTGCATTAGCCTTGATTTCTGCCGACACAGGAAAGACCACAGCCATCCAAGCATGTACACATCAGCAACTACCTCAAATCGATTGCAATCAATAACCAACTCTGCAGCCTTCGTACCACCTCGCCAAGGAACGTATAGAGAAACCGACCCAAATTACCTCCTACGTGTCAGCAGCGTCTGCTATATATATATATATATACGTTTGTGTGTAGGTTACTTCCTTCCATATGACTGTAGTGTGTCAGGTGTTGTGAAGCTGCTCAACCTTTTGGTTTCTCTTTTCAACCAGAGCTTTGCTGACACAGTAGGAAACTCTGGTGTGATCTGTTGATGTAATCTACTTAAAAAACCCACCTGTTATCTGGGCGGCTCTGCTTCGCTGGAAAGCTCTATTTTTTTAATGTGGTGTGCGCAGCGTGACACGCGTTATCACTCGAGCGTTGGCAAATTTCCAGAACGTTTCTGAGAAACGTGAAGATGCACTATAGATCCACGCGCTGATACGCTGAAGGTATTTGAAGGCAGTGTTTGGATGAGTCCTCCAGCTGAACGTGGGTTTGATACTAACTTTGGGTATACAGTACATCATATGGTTCTAAAGTAATTCTAGAACATTCGAGTTTACATACAGTGGAATTTAACCTCATCCATGCAGAGCAACACACGCATATACACACACTAGTGAACACACACTAGGGGGCAGTAAAACACACACATACACACGCACACTACTGAACACACACACTAGGGGGCAGTAAAACACACACATACACACACACACACACACACACTAGTAAACACACTAGGGGGCAGTGAAACACCCACATACACACACACACACAAGTGAACACACATACTAGGGGACAGTGAAACATCCACACACACACACACTAGTGAACACACACTAGGGGGCAGTGAAACACCCACATACACATACACACACACACACACACTAGTGAACACACAAATTAGGGGGCAGTGAAACACCCACATACACACACACTGGGGGCAGTGAAACACCCACATATACACACACACACACACACACACACACTAGTGAACACACAAACTAGGGGCAGTGAAACACCCACATACACACACTGGGGGCAGTGAAACACCCACATACACACACACACACACACACCAGTGAACACACAAACTAGGGGGCAGTGAAACACCCACATACACACACATTGGGGGCAGTGAAACACCCACATACACATACACACAATAGTGAACACACAAACTAGGGGGCAGTGAAACACCCACATACACACACACACACACACACACTAGGGAACACACACACTAGAAGGGCATTGAAACACCCACATACACACACACTAGGGAACACACACACTAGAAGGGCATTGAAACACCCACATACACACACACTAGGGAATACACACACTAGGGGGCAGTGAAACACCCACATACACACACACACACACACACACTGCTGAACACACACACTATGGGGTATTGAAACACTCACATACACATACACACCAGTGAACACACACACTAGGGGGCAGTGAAACACTGACATACATGCACACAAGTGAACACACACTAGGGGGCAGTGAAACACGCACATATACACACACTAGTGAACACACACACTAGGGGGCAGTGAAACACCCACATGCACACACACACACACACACACTACTGAACACACACTAGGGGCAGTGAAACACCCACATACACACACACACACACACACTACTGAACACACACATTAGGGGGCAGTGAAACACCCAGATGCACACTAGTGAACACACACACTAGGGGGCAGTGAAACACCCACATACACACACACACACTACTAAACACACACATTAGGGGGCAATGAAACACCCAGATGCACACTAGTGAACACACACGCTAGGGGGCAGTAAAACACCCACATACCCTCACACACTAATGAACACACACACTAGGGGGCAGTGAAACACCCACATACACATACACACAATAGTGAACACACAAACTAGGGGGCAGTGAAACACCCACATACACACACACACACACTACTGAACACACACATTAGGGGGCAATGAAACACCCAGATGCACACTAGTGAACACACACGCTAGGGGGCA
The DNA here is from genome assembly GCA_021613375.1 of Megaleporinus macrocephalus. Classification (NCBI taxonomy): domain Eukaryota; kingdom Metazoa; phylum Chordata; class Actinopteri; order Characiformes; family Anostomidae; genus Megaleporinus; species Megaleporinus macrocephalus. The sequence continues at coordinate 6,826,787 of CM038727.1, read as the reverse complement.
GTAAAACACCCACATACCCTCACACACTAGTGAACACACACAATAGGGGGCAGTAAAACACCCACATACGCACACACTAGTGAACACACACTAGGGGGCAGTAAAACACCCACATACACACACACTAATGAACACACACACTAGGGGGCAGTGAAACACCCACATACACACATACTACGAAACACACACACACTGAGGGGCACTAGTGAATTGAGTGAATTGGCTGACTGGCTAATTTTAAGAAAGGTGCTTAATACCTGCTCTGTGGTGGTCCCATGGGGGTCCTGGCCATAGAAGAAAAGTGAATAGCATCTAGAAATAATCTGATCTTATAATAAGCTTCGTAACAGTCTTGCACAGTGAAACAGCAGCTACGTCGGTTAGATTAAAAATCCTTTCACTTAATAAGATGTCACTTTCTTGCTGCGCGTGCCGAACACGCCCGCGCGCTCCAGACATGTGGTGTCAGGTTGACTACGTCGCCGATAAGTGCTGAAATTTGATTTCCCATCCTTTAAATCGGTGATGCTGTCTTAGACACGTCTTAATGCGTCTTCTATTGCTCGTCTTCATCAGCCTAAGAGCCCTCGGCTTTCTTTATGGAATGAAAAGCTCTGACTCCGCGTCGGCGTGACCTCGGAGGAATCAATCACCAGAGCAGCCGCGCGCACGCTCTTTCATCCACCACGCGCCCGAGATCTACCCGGGCCTGTTTTATGTAGCCATTAAAAAGCTGTCAGGGAGATGAGCTAACCTGTCTCCGCTGGAGATGGAGAGATAGAGGAGAGGAGAGATGGAGGGGCCACGGAACAGCCTGTGATTAACGCTGGGGTTACTGCACATTTCCACCGCGGCTTTATGAGTTACTCTCGGTGCGTGTCGGAACATAAACGCTTCCTGCCATTAGCGGCCGGCTGGTCTGATGCGACGTGGATTTATGGGTGCTCGCGTATTTATGGACACTGCCATCATCGGCGGGTCAGCTGTGCCGTATTAAAGCAAAAGCATGAACACGGCAATTCAGTTCCTCCAATCTTAATTGTGATGCCATCACAAGGTTGGGAGAGCGCGAGTCCGTCATGTTCCGTTGCAGCTGGTGACCATTCAGCACAAGCCTTTGTTCCCTAAAGCTTAAATCAACCACTCTCAGGCAAGGACTTGCCATTCACTGCCATTCGGATGCTAATTGCTGCGTCGCAGTGAGCCGGGGGACTTCTTTAAAGGGCCCATCATTTAGAGAACAGAGCTTCTGTTGCTTCTTTAAAAGGAATGAGTTACGCAGTATGTAAACATTGAGCTTTACTGTGTACCATCCACTCTCTGGTCCCTGTATAGATGTTGTTTGGAATGTTTACATAAATCTATACCTATTTCATCTACAGCTCTTTAGCTGCAGCCATGTGAGCCGAAGTCTTAAATTATGACTTGTTGATATGTCTGATATGGGCCCTTTAAATAAAATGTCTGATATGGGCCCTTTAATAAAAAAGTATGATATGGGCCCTTTAGTAAAAAAAGTATGATATGGGCCCTTTAAAATGACCACCAGTATGAGATACAGGGTTTTGCCCACCCATGTACCAAGCACAAGTACTTTTATATATATCGGCCTATTCCTGCTACAGCTGTTTAGCTCCGCCCCCTTTCAAATAAAAAAAGCCAATATGAACTGAGCTCTATTACATAAAGACACAGTACTTTGTGATGTCACAAATTGGATGCTAATTGCAGCATAACAATTAGCCAAGCGACGTATTTAAAGGGCCCATAATTAGGAGAACAGAGCTTTTGTTGCTTCTTTGAAAGGAATGAGTTGCGCAGTATGTACACATTGAGCTTCAGTGTGTACCGTCCAATCTCTGGTCCATTAATGGATGCTGGGAATTTTTTCGAATTTGCTTTTGTGATGTCACAAGGATCAGAATGTTTACATACAACCTACCTATTTCATCTACAGCTTTTTAGCTGCAGCCATGTGAGCCGCAGTCATGAATTATGACTTGTTGATATGTCTGATATGGGCCCTTTAAATAAAATGTCTGATATGGGCCCTTTAAAATGGTTTTTGCCCACCAAGCACAAGAACGTTTACATATCGGCCTATTCCTGCTACAGCTGTTTAGCTCCGCCCCCTTTCAAATTCAAAACTTTTGGATGGAGCCAATATGAACTGAGCTCAATTACATAAAGACAGTACTTTGTGATGTCACAAATACCAATACGTTTCTGCATGGCTCCACCCATTAGTGATTATATCATAACTAGTATTTTAGCATAGACTGCTAAACCAATGTAAGCCAGCCAATCTCGACAGATCTCATTTGCATAAGTATGTCTTAAAGGTGCAGTAATGCCACACCAAAGTCAGAAAGTATAAACAAAAAAAGGTCCGATATGGGCCCTTTAAAATGACCACCCGGATAAAATATGAACTAAGCTCAATTACATAAAGGCACAGTAATTTGTGATGTCACAAATTGAATGCTAATTGCAGCATTGCAGGGAGATGAGCCACTTATTTAAAGGGTCCATAATGTAGAGAACAGAGCTTCTGTTGCTTCTTTGAAAGGAATGAGTTAGGCATTATGTAAACATTGAGCTTCAGTGTGTATCGTCCACTCTCTGGACCATGTATGGATGTTGTCTGGAAATGTTTAAAATTTGCTGTTGTTGTGATGTCACAAGGACCAGAATGTTTACATACATCTATACCTATTTCATCTACAGCTGTTTAGTTTTTTAAATTATTTTTAATATTTCATTTGTTTTATTTTGTCTACTATTTTATTTTAATGTATTATTTTTAATTTAGTTTGCTCTTGTTTTATCAATTAACTTTTATTATCTTAATTATTCACCTTTTATTTTTATATAAATGATTAATTTTATTATTATTTGTATTTTTTTTGTTTATATTTTTTTAATCACCTGTGAAGTACCTTGAGTTTCAATCTTATTTGTCTGAAAGGTGCTATATAAATAAAGTTTGATTGATTGATTAATTGATTGTGTTCTTTAGCTGCAGCCATGTGACCCGAAGTCAAGAATTATGACTTGTTGACATGTCTGATATGGCCCTTTAATAAAAAAAAGTCTGATATGGGCCCTTTAAAATAACCACCAGTATGAGATACAGATATTTTGCCCACCCGTATACTAAGCACAAGAATGTTTACATATATCTGCCTATTCCCTTTAGCTGTTTAGCTCCGCCCCCTTTCAAATTCTATTCAAATTTTTGCACGGAGCCAAAAGAACCCAGCTCAATTACATAAAGACACTTTGTGATGTCACAAATTCAATACGTTTCTGCGTATTCAGTCTACAAGAGATTTGCCCCGCCCATTAGCCCTGATGTCATAACTAGTCTTTTAGCATAGACTGCTAAGCCAGTGTGAGCCAGCCAATCTTGACAGATATCATTTGCATGAGCAGGTCCTAAAAGCGCAGTAACACCTCACCAAAGTCATGAATTCTAAACAAAAAAAGGCTGATATGGGCCCTTTAAAATGACCGGCTCCGCCCCCTTTCAAATTCAACATTTTTACATGGAGCCAATATGAACTGAGCCCAATTACATAAAGACTCAGTCATTTGTGATGTCACAAATTCCAATACACTTCTACAAGAGTTACTTAGCATAGACTGCTAAGCTAATGTAAGCCAGCCAATCGCAACAGATCTCATTTGCACAGGTTAGTCTTAAAGGTGCAGTAACACCTCACCACAGTCCTAAACCACTCTCTTTGTGATGTCACAAGTATAAGAAGGTTTATATACATACATACATACATAACATATGACATCTACAGCTGTTTAGCTCCGCCCCCTTCGATTTTTTCGCATAGTATAAACTGAGCTCTATTACATAAAGACAGTTTTTCAATTTGTGATGTCACAAATTCTAATCCGTTTCTACAGATTTAGTCTACAGGAGTTTAGCCCAACCCATTAGCGCTAACGTCATAATTAGTATTTTAGCACAGACTGCTAAGCCGGTTTGAGCCAGCCAATCTCGACAGATCTCATTTGCAAGTCTTAAAGGCGCAGTAACACCACAGCAAAGCCAAAACCAACAAAACAAAACCCAAACAGTCTGATATGGGCCCTTTAACATGACAGCCAGAATGAGATTCAGGTTTTTACACGCCCGTATGAGGATAAAACTCAATTACAAAAATAACCTACCCCAGATAATCCCCGCCTCGTTATTGGGTGCTTAAATTCAGCAGACTTCATTAGTCCTTTAAAGCAGCCACCGAAAAGCAGATCCTGCCAGTGATATCCTCATTAAGAGAGCCGGGACAGCGACCCGGCCACACAAAAGCCTGTGTTAATTCATCAGAACCTTTGTGGGGAAGCCAGCCGATGGGCTGCCGTTGGTGAAAGTTCCTACGAAACAGCCGCAGCCGAGTGGCCGGGTTGTTTTTATGGATGGAGATGAAGGAAGGGCCCGACTGCAGGAGCTCTGTGCTGCTTTGTTTTATAGTGGCGGCTGTTAAAAGTTGAGTACAGTGGTGTAGTGGTTAGTACGGTGGTGTAGTGGTTAGTATGGTGGTGTAGTGGTTAGTATGGTGGTGTAGTAGTTAGTATGGTGGTGTAGTGGTTAGTATGGTGGTGTAGTGGTTAGTAGGGTGGTGTAGTGGTTAGTACGGTGGTGTAGTGGTCAGTATGGTGGAGTAGTGGTTAGTACGGTGGTGTAGTGGTTAGTACGGTGGTGTAGTGGTTAGTATGGTGGTGTAGTGGTTAGTATGGTGGAATAGTGGTCAGTACGGTGGTGTAGTGGTTAGTACGGTGGTGTAGTGGTTAGTAAGGTGGTGTAGTGGTTAGTACGGTGGTGTAGTGGTTAGTATGATGGTGTAGTGGTTAGTATGGTGGTGTAGTGGTTAGTATGGTGGTGTAGTGGTTAGTATGGAGGTGTAGTGGTTAGTATGGTGGTGTAGTGGTTAGTATGGTGGTGTAGTGGTTAGTATGGTGGTGTAGTGGTTAGTATGATGGTGTAGTGGTTAGTGTGGTGGTGTAGTGGTCAGTAAGGTGGTGTAGTGGTTAGTATGGTGGTGTAGTGGTTAGTATGGTGGTGTAGTGGTTAGTACGGTGGTGTAGTGGTTAGTACGGTGGTGTAGTGGTTAGTATGTTGGTGTAGTGGTTAGTACGGTGGTGTAGTGGTTAGTATGATGGTGTAGTGGTTAGTATGGTGGTGTAGTGGTTAGTAAGGTGGTGTAGTGGTTAGTATGGTGGTGTAGTGGTTAGTATGGTGGTGTAGTGGTTAGTATGGTGGTGTAGTGGTTAGTACGGTGGTGTAGTGGTTAGTATGGTGGTGTAGTGGTTAGTATGGTGGTGTAGTGGTTAGTACGGTGGTGTAGTGGTTAGTATGGTGGTGTAGTGGTTAGTATGGTGGTGTAGTGGTTAGTATGGTGGTGTAGTGGTCAGTATGGTGGTGTAGTGGTTAGTAAGGTGGTGTAGTGTTAGTATGGTGGTGCAGTGGTTAGTACGGTGGTGTAGTGGTTAGTACGGTGGTGTAGTGGTTAGTATGGTGGTGTAGTGGTTAGTACGGTGGTGTAGTGGTTAGTATGGTGGTGTAGTGGTTAGTATGGTGGAGTAGTGGTCAGTATGGTGGTGTAGTGGTTAGTACGGTGGTGTAGTGGTTAGTATGGTGGTGTAGTGGTTAGTATGGTGGAGTAGTGGTTAGTATGGTGGTGTAGTGGTTAGTATGGTGGTGTAGTGGTTAGTATGGTGGTGAACTAATTAATTGATTAATTAGTTTAGCAATTAATGAGTTCTTATGTTTTTAAGTTTTTCTTTATCGTCTGCTTCGTGCAACCCAGCGCTGCCTGAACTGAATCCCTTTGAACTGGAATCACTGGTTTGCGTAATTCTGAACGTTACACATGCGCTTTATCAGAGCGGCCCGGCAGCTGGAGCTGACGCAGTGACCCAGTTCCCTGACCTTCACGGCGGTTACGAGCAGTTTAGGGTCGGCTTTGGCCGTGATCAAATATTTGCTGACCTTTGACCTCATTCAGCAGGCGTGTTTGCGGAGGGCCGCTGTCGTGGGCCGATGACACGTGTGCCGCCGACTGAGCCCGGCGTCTGATAGATACCCCGTGAAAGAAGGACCTTGTGGGATAAGAGCCAGAGGTGAAGGAGGGGGCATGTGACGCCAGATTGGCTGTTCTCACACTCACACACACTCTCACACTCACACACACACACACACACACATACACACACACACACATACACAAAGACGCAGACATACACACCCTTGTCTGAACTCCTGCTCTGTCATACCTTGAACTGCTGAGAGATAGCGGAACCGTCAGGCTATGTAATTTAGTACACAGCTGATATTCATTCAGCACTCAGTAGTGAATAAACTGCTGAATATGATTGATATAATACCTGATACTCTGCCAGTGTTCACCAGTTCTTTTCTGCCATCCTCTTATTTAGATTGTGTGTGCTGTGCTGGTGTGAGTGGATCAGACACACTAAGAATCGTCCACCAACCAAAACTATCCAGACAACGGTGTCCTGTGGGCGGCGTCCTGTGACCACTGATGAAGGACTAGAGGAACACATCTACAAGGAGGATCAGCAAGTAGTAGGAGTGTCTAATAGAGTGGACAGTGAGTGGACACAGTGTTTAAACAGTCCAGCAGCACTGATGATCTGTGTCTGATCCACTCACACCAGCACAACACACACTAACACACCACCGGTGTCACTGCTAAATGCTGAGAATGACCCACCTCCCTAATAGTAGCTGCTCTGTGGTGGTCCTGTGGGGGTCCTGATCATTAAAGAACAGAGTAATAAAGTATACAGAGAATCAGATGAACTACAGTCTGTAAGTGGAGCTCCTATATGGTCAGTGGAGCTGATACAGTGGACAGTGGAAGTGAATAACTGGGAGTGCTGCTGTAAGCCTCTGCTGTGTTGGTGTTGCTGGACCTCTGGGTTGTGTGAACCACGTCAGCTGTCTCAGAACACAGCCCAGCCTGGTTACTCAGCTCTCAGCGTGGCCAGGCTCAGCAGACGTGAGAGACAGAGAAGGTAGCTGAGTTCATGAACGGGACCAAGCATTCAGAAAGAGTAGGTAGTCCAAATGTTCAGGTGTCAGGATCATCATTACTGTATTACTGAGATGATCAGGAGTGACTCTTACAGTCCAGTTAGTTGGAGTGATATCATAAAACAGAGGTCACTGATAGGGGGACCGCGGTCTGGACCCAGACGTTGTCCAATGTGGACCCAAACCGATAAACTATTAAGAATGATTTAATTTTAAAAGTTTTTTTTAAGCGTTAAAATTATTTGAAGCTTCTCTGAACTTCTCTGGTCTTTACAGTATACGTGCTTTGCGGCACAGTAACTTCACAGACCAATCACGTGCCTTGTACTCCTTAGCCAATCAGATCAATGCATATTCGGGTGTGCGGCGCGCAGACAGGTGAGGTACGAAGCGAGAAGCTGCTTTATTAAATAAACTAGAGATGGACCGATCAGCGTTTTTGAGGCAGATTCCGATCGCCAATCACCTTTCAGCACGATTGGCCGATAGCCAATACCGATAGAGGGCGGGGCTATATGCCACGGCAGGGCTACATGTAGTTATTAGTGCAAGCAAGTCATGAAACATGGTCTAAACTGGTTTATTACCATTTTTAACGAGCTCATATGAAACAGCATAATAATTTTAACAAATAAACCGTAAATCAAACAAATATGAATTTAGAACTAAAAAACTAAAAAAGATAATTAAATAAATACAGTAAAAACTGCAGTCATTAAACTCAGACTCTGTTATTTTAAACTAAATCTGTAATCATTAAATGTAGATCTTGAATTGCTGCTGCTGTTCTGTTCGTACCGGTCAGATCTGGTCTGTAGGTGTTCTGGGTTGTTTGTTTTGTGTTAGCTGTGTGTGCTAGCTCTGCTGTTTGCTGATACTCATTGTATTCAGCTGTGTGCAGTGCTGTATCAGATTATTAGAGTTAAATATCTTTGTCTTGGTTCCCAAACGAGACACACTGATTTTACTAATTTAAAAACGTCCTGGATGAGCCTGTAACGTACGGTAAACACTGCCAGACGTCGCTGCTTTAGTCAGTCTGTGGAAAACGAAAGGGTATGTATTTCCACCTAGTGGTTCAGATAGGAATTGCAGGGAGTTGGCCGGAGGGCTCCTCTTCCTGGATGAAACGCTAGCTGGAAATACAGAAATTAGACTTGTTTAACGCCATCGATTGGCTCTCGGGATCAGCTAAATTGGAGAAATATCGGCTGATCACTGATCAAATATTTTGATTAAAAATCGGTTGATACCGATACATAGCCAATCAATCCTTCCATCTCTAAAATAAACACTTTAAGATGCACTTTTTTTAAAGCAAAACATTTTTTTAATGTAGCTCTTGTTTTTATTGAAGTGAGTAAAAAACATTTATTAGAAGTTTATAAATAATTAATTCAGTTCAGTATTTAAACAGTAAATATACTGAAATATACGGAACGGTATGTGTGATGTGTTGGTGTTTCAGTAGCTGATGGTATGAGATGCTGATACTAGACTACTTCAGTAAACAGGATACACCACTGAATCAGAACACATGTTAGAGATGATGACTGTCCGGACGGGCCTGAGGAGATCTCCTCTAACTGGACCTTACTGAATAATAATTAAACTGGGACTTGCACAGACATGTCACATTCACTGGTGGGCAGTTTAAGCTTGAAGTCAAATAGTCCCTGGTCACGTGATTACGAGTAAAGGCGGGTAAAGTAGCCGAATCTGTACTCAAATAAGAGTACTTTCAAATAAATCAGTAAAATAGAGTAAAAGTACAAAAGTATCAGGTCAATTACTCAAGTACTTAGCTAGTTACGTCCAGCATCTATCAGCAAAGGAGCTGAAAGTAGTACTGCTCAGTTTTTTTTATAGTATTATCTTGGTTTAAAACAAAACACTGGAGCTTCAAAGTCAGAGATGTGACCAATCACAGATATAGGTAAACAGAATATTCATAACTAACTATGAAAATAATAGAAATTAATAATTAACTAAAAAGTAACTGATTAAAAAGTAGATTCCTTTACTTACTGATATACCTGAGTAGAAGTAAAAGTATTCCTATTACAAAATACTCAGTATTTTACTACTATATAGTACTAAAAGCATAGTATATATTAGTACATGTAACAAGTCACTAAACACCTCTGACTTTAACACTAACAACTCAGACACCTCAGACAAGATCACAGGTCCTGGTCCATTATGTTCTGCTTTATTCCGCTACTCAGGGTCTCGTGGGGGCTGGAGCCAGCTAACCACTACCACCACCATGCTGCTGTCCCATAAACAATGAAATCCTATAATATAAGTCAGTTACTCTTCTTCTTGGCAGGTTCTTCTCCTGTAAGTTTCTCTGGATCGCAGGACCACGGCCATGGGTGAGCGGCTCAGCAGCCCGTCTAGGGTGCGCCTAAGTCAGATGCAAATTTGCTAGACTCGGGTGTAAAACAAAGCTTATATGATGCTACTACTCATCATACTTCAGTATAGTTTACAAATACAGTATGAGTGTGTAAAAATAAAAGAAGGAACAGTCCCACTTTATATTAAGTGTCTGTAATAACTGTGTAGCTACATATGAACAGCACAAGCAACAACAAAGTAACTACAAGTGATGTAGCTACTGTTACAGTGTTATCACACATGTGTATCAGCTTTTTTACTTCTTGTAATTACTGCATAGTCTGTCTCATGTAATAACACATATAATAACACATGTAATAACAGTAATAATATGACTGTTTTGTGATTAGCAGGGTTTTTTTAGGCCACAGTCTATCCCAACATAAGTATATATATTTTTGATCTCAAATTTTTTTGAAATACAGTTGTGTAATAGCACATTTGTCTATCTTCTAATAGAAAATAAATCAGAGGAGCAATTTAACAATGTTTACATTTTGATATCTTCACGTTTCACTTAAAGTAAAAAGGCAAAAACGTGATTTATATTGTGATATATATCGATATCGACTGATAGGAAAATCATTATCGTGATAAGATTTTTTCCTTTATCGCCCAGCCCTATTTCCAAATACTCTCTTAATGTCAGTTATTACACCTTTATTTATAATGCTGATTACAAATGATTACAATTACACTCAATGTGTAATTGCATGAGAGAAAATATGCTGTTACAACTATTAAACAAATTGTTATATAGGCAAAAAATAAATGTGTAATAACATAAGCTGTACTCCTGTAATCCATCTGCAACAGTGGCCACATCACCAGTAGTTACGTTGTTGTTGTATGTGTTATTACACAGTTATTAAAGACATATTATTATAAAGTGGGGCTTAAAAAACAAAAGAAAATGCGTTCGTAACTGAGCTGTATGCGGTTCTGTAATGGGCTGTACAACATCAGGAAGAACGTTATAATGAACATATACATTCAAAATAGGTGATTTAGCTTTAAAGTGAAGATCCAATGAGTATTAATAATGAATTAATACAGTATATAATCTATCATTTCCATATTCCTGCTTCTGTCAGCGTGTAACTGAAGGATAAAGAGTGATGTGTTACAGTACACTCTTTTTAATGCGGGTGGTCCATATCCGGAAGCGTCCCGCTGCTGTAGGATTAAGCTCTAATCTAACACACCTGTGTCTGACATACAGAGACCCCACACTATCTTAACGATCTACTAGATGACATCACCGAATCTGCCTTAATCCTCTTACGTGCGTCCTCCCCAGAACACACCTGCCGCCCAGCAGCCGCAACAGCATCACACACAAACAGCATGGACCATTTTTAAACAGCATCAATGTTTTGTAGCATTTTCCATCACATGCAGCTTCCCGGCTCAAACCGTTCCATGCCGGAATGCTGTGTATCCATTTGTAACACACACACACACACACACACACACACACACCTTTCAGCTTTTTCCCTTCTACAGGGGTCGCCACAGCGAGTCAACTCACACGCTAGTATTTCACGTGAGATGCTGTTCCAGAGACAACCCTCGCCACAGTTACAGGCAGTTTAGAGTGAGGACCCTAACATGCATGTGTTTGGACTGTGGGAGGAAACCAGAGTACCTGGAGAAACCCACTCTAGCACGGAGAGAACATACACACTCCACACAGAACCACCCCGACCGGGAATCCAACCCAGATCATCTTACTGTGAGGAGACAGTGCTGACCACTACACCACCATACTAACCACTACACCACCATACTAACCACTACACCACTATACTAACCACTACACCACCATACTGACCACTACACCACCATACTAACCACTACACCACCATACTAACCACTACACCACCTTACTAACCACTACACCACCATACTAACTACTACACCACCTTACTAACCACTACACCACCATACTAACCACTACACCACCTTATTAACCACTACACCACCTTACTAACCACTACACCACCATACTAACCACTACACCACCTTATTAACCACTACACCACCTTACTAACCACTACACCACCATACTAACCACTACACCACCATACTAACCACTACACCACCTTATTAACCACTACACCACCGTACTAACCACTACACCACCTTATTAACCACTACACCACCGTACTAACCACTACACCACATAACTAACCACTACACCACCATACTAACCACTACACCACCATACTAACCACTACACCAGCATACTAACCACTACACCACCGTACTAACCACTACACCACCATACTAACCACTACACCACCGCACTAACCTCTACACCACCATACTAACCTCTACACCACCATACTAACCACTACACCACCGTACTAACCACTACACCACCATACTAACCACTACACCACCGCACTAACCTCTACACCACCATACTAACCTCTACACCACCATACTAACCACTACACCACTATACTAACCAGTACACCACCGGACTAACCACTACACCACCATACTAACCACTACACCACCGTACTAACCACTACACCCCCATACTAACCACTACACCACCGTACTGACCACTACACCACCGTACTAACCACCACACCACCGTACTGACCACTACACCACCGTACTAACCACTACACCACCGGACTAACCACTACACCACCATACTAACCACTACACCACCGTACTAACCACTGCACCACCATACTAACCACTACACCACCGTACTGACCACTACACCACCGTACTAACCACTACACCACCGTACTAACCACTACACCACCGTACTAACCACTACACCACCGTACTAACCACTACACCACCGTACTAACCACAACACCAACATACTAACCACTACACCACCGTACTAACCACTACACCACCATACTAACCACTACACCACCGTACTAACCTCTACACCACCATACTAACCTCTACACCACCATACTAACCACTACACCACCATACTAACCACTACACCACCATACTAACCACTACACCCCCATACTAACCACTACACCACTGTACTAACCACTACACCACTATACTAACCACTACACCACCTTACTAACCACTACACCACCATACTAACCACTACACCACAATACTAACCACTACACCCCCATACTAACCACTACACCACCGTACTAACCACTACACCACCATACTAACCACTACACCACCGTACTGACCACTACACCACCGTACTAACCACTACACCACCATACTAACCACTACACCACCATACTAACCACTACACCACCATACTAACCACCACACCACCGTACTAACCACTACACCACTATACTAACCACTACACCACCGTACTAACCACTACACCACCGTACTAACCACTACACCACCATACTAACCACTACACCACCATACTGACCACTACACCACCATACTAACCACTACACCACCGTACTAACCACTACACCACCATACTAACCACTACACCACCATACTAACCACTACACCACCATACTGACCACTACACCACCATACTAACCACTACACCACCTTACTAACCACTACACCACCATACTAACCACTACACCACCATACTAACCACTACACCACAGTACTAACCACAATACCACCATACTAACCACCACACCACCGTACTGACCACTACACCACCGTACTAACCACTACACCACCGTACTAACCACTACACCACCGTACTAACCACTACACCACTGTACTAACCACTGCACCACCATACTACCCACTACACCACCGTACTGACCACTACACCACCATACTAACCACTACACCACCATACTAACCACTACACCACCATACTACCCACTACACCACCATACTGACCACTACACCACCGTACTAACCACTACACCACCATACTAACCACTACACCACCATACTGACCACTACACCACCGTACTAACCACTACACCACCATACTGACCACTACACCACCGTACTAACCACTACACCACCGTGCTAACCTGTATATCCATTTGTAACAAGGGGTTTAAATAAAACATCGTAGCACTACAGACCACCGTATCTTCTATTATATTTTCAGTTAGAATGGCCATTGATTAGACTATAAGTCAAAAGTTTGGACACTCCTACCCATGTTTTTTCTTATTTGTACTATGCAGGTTTACATACTTTGAGCATTCTGACCAGCAGCTTCATGAGGAGCCACATGAGCTGCTACTCTAACAGGACTGAAGAAGGTTGTGTACATGCTGAGATCTTGTTCTGGGGGTCATAAAAAATACACATGGATATTTTTTTTATTTAAATACAATAAAATGTTTGTTTTGGAAATATATTTATATCTTTGTATATAACGTATATAAACATCTTCATAATTATAAAACATATATTTTGCTAGGTGTCTCCAAACTTTTGGTACTGTACAAATGATTATTACAAAAAGCTGTAACATCAAAACTCAGCCTCAATAGCTCAATGTAGTTGCTGTATCTCGGCTCAGCAGCCCGCCTAGGGTGCGCCTAAGTCAGGCGCAAGTTTGCTAGACTCCAGGAAATTTCAGTGGCCTGAACCAGCTCATGGCCGCATACAGCCCAGAATCAAAGCATCCACAGCCCAGTACTGCCCGCTGTTTGAGAATCTGTTCCCTATAGCAGTGGTTCTCACTCTGGTCCTCAGGGACCCCCCCCCCAGATGGTCCACAATTTTCCTCTACCCCTATATGTCACCAGTTAGGTCACAGTAAAAATCTGGACAGTCTGGGGCTCCCTGAGGACCAATTAGAGATCCATTGCTCTATAGATCGTATAAAGTTTCCTGAAACTTCCCGAAAGTTCCCTGAAAAGTTTTTCCTAGAAGCTAAGAGCCTTCATCTGTACAAGTGTGGATGATGGGAAGGTGAGCTGGTAGAAAATAGAAAAATATAAAGAAAGTATAAAGTGAAATATCTGTTATCATCTAAAACAGACTGGTTTAACCACATGCTCAGATCGCACCCCATATTTTACCCCTCAGTGCTTAATGGACGTAGAAGCAGCTGGTAGTTTTACAGTCGCCCAATCAGACAATTAGAGCTGAACTGTGTAGAATGTGCATCGCTATACATCTTCTTTTATTGTGTGTCTGCTGGCGACCCGGGCCGAGCGGAGAACAGGGCTTTATTAGGCCAGCTTTATTGTGCTTTTATACTTCGGGACATGTTACGTTTATGACCACACAATACCTTCATTTCTCTTTTACTGCCACCGTCTGTAAGGAGGCATGAGAGACGATGACTAACGGCCCTTTCCCATCAGCCCTTACCTCATCCGCCATATGGCGTAGGCTATTGTAAAGCAGAGGTAAACAAAAAAAAGCAACATGACCTTCCAGTGTGGTGGATTCACACCGACAGCATTAATAGACAGGAGGCCTGAAGAATTCATATATCTCCACTGTCCAAAGTGGCCACTTTACAGGAGAGGTCTTAGCTTTCAATGGAAGTCAATGGAACCAGAATTTTTTTGGAGCCATTTTGGAGCATTTCTATTGGACCATTCATGACGAAATTTTCACACAAAGCTGTCGTGTTCAAATGATGTCGAAAAATAAAAATGGACCAAATTGGAGACACATGGACAGCGATGATGTATACCAGGGGTTGTCCAATGTGGACCTAAACCGATAATCTATTGAGAAAGATTTAATTTAGACTGTGTTTATTTTAAGCGGCGGAGCTTTTCTTGTCTTTATGGTATATAGGCTTTACGGCCAATGGCGTACGCTGTAAGATCACTAAAGGCGCTCCTCAGCCAATTAGATCTGAGCAGATTGGGGCGTGCGGCGCCCAAACAGGCGAGATACGAAGCTAGGAGCAGCAGTTGGAGACTAAAGCGAGTCAGAAGGAATATCGAGCTCTAAAATCAGAAAAGTGAACAGAGAAAACTGAGTGTTCAACAGGAACGGTTCTGGAATGGACCTGCTCGTCTAGATTTGGAGAACACTGATCTGTAAAACCAACGTCAATCTGTAAAGCTGAGTTAACAAGAAGACCCACGTTTTATTAACTTTCTCTAAATTAACACCATCAGATTCTCTTTTTTCCAACAGCATTCTGTTTTTTTGAATGTAGCCCTTGTTTTTATTGAAGTGAGGAAAAAATATTTGGAGCTTAATAAATAATTCATTCAGTTCAGCATTTAAACAGTAAATATACTGAAATATACTGAACAGTATTTGTAAGAAGTTTGTCTTTCAGTAGCTGATGGTAGACGATGATACAGGATATGGCAATGAATCATAACACACGTTAGAAATGATGACGGTCCGGACCTTGGCCTGACAAAGTCTCCTCTAACTGGACCTTACTGAACTCTAATTAAATACCTCTGATATATACTCTCTTCTTTCTTCTACTTATACACTGAGGGTCGTCTCTGAGGTTCTTATCAGAACCTATAAAAGAATTACTTCCTCCAACTACTGGTCCAGATACTATTGGCACTTTTTTATCATAGTTAAATTGTATGTGGATGGAAGTTGATCCTTTTTCTATTCCAACATTATGTCCTTTATTATGTATATATCATTATTTACTTTCACTTTATTCCATATTGACTTCAATACAGTGCTGATTGAAATATTACAAGCTAAACATTTTAAAGTATTTTAATTTAGATGTTTCATTTAGTGAAGATCCTATATGTTTTATACACCTTGCATTTGTCGCCTGACAAAAGTTATCATGTACATTAATTATGCAAAATGAAAAAAATTCAAATATAGCCCACAATTTAAAGGAGCAAAATGACTCAACCTCTCAAATTCATACCATGGTGGTGTCCTTCCCTATCATAAAAACAGTTAAGCGGACAGTACCTCCTGCTCAATGTTAGTATATATTAGTATTAGCAGCTGTTTACTTGCCAATATATAAAAACTTTGCGAGTTCAGCTTCAAACTTCATCCCATTAGCAGCTCCAATGTCATTTCTTGTTCTGCTTCTATTTCTATCACATCTTTTGTTGCTGCTGAATGTGGTTTCTTGCAGAGAGTGGGCCGCAGTGGCAGTCGTTCACCAAGAGCTTCAGCCATCGTTGTGTAATACTCTTCTTTCATTGGCTGCCTGTTCCTTAATTATCTAATCAGAGTACGCTGATGGGGCAGTTTAGGATCACTTTTTACTTTTTTCATGCAATGCACAAACAATATTGTCCATTTCACAATGAATGTAAGTGTATCAGATGATTTTTAAAGAATAAAAAAAACTGTATTAAAGTCTATTTTTGTATAGAGGCTTATTTTACATATAGTTCTATTATCAGTAATTCTCAGTCCTCTGTCTAAATCTCCTGGTACGACCACCAATCCAGGTTAAGGATGTTATTGGACTAATTGGTTGTTAGGACACTCTTGCTCAATTGCGAAGCACAGCTGAAAATCATTCTACTAATAAGTGAGTATAAAAGGGAACAACAGGTTCTAGGTTAGTTTAGTATCTGAAGCATCAGCAGTTGATGGCTTGCTGACCGACTCACAATGACCAGAAAGAAACAACTTTCTTTAGAGACCCGTCAGTCCATTGTTGTGTTAAGGAAGAAGATACTCCATTGAAACAAGAACATTTCACTGTGATCCCAAACTTTTGAGCGGTGGTGTATGTATATATATATATATATATATATATATATATATATATATATATATATATATATATATATATATATATATATATATAGAGCAGTCCAACATGTGAGGATGAAGAATGTGTGTGTAGAATATTGGCCCTCGAATGTCACCAATGGAACCAATGGACCCAAACTTGTCTGGACCAATGGAAGCAAATTTTCTTGCAAGTCATTTTGGAGCTGTTCTAAAGAGTTCTAAGGGGTTCTCAATGGTTCTAAACTGCTTTAAAGAGTTGTAAGAGGCAGCTGGCATTTTCAAATTTTGTCAACGAGTACAAAAATGCAGAGTCTTGTTCAAACGACAGTATCATGCAACAGTTTGTGACATCACAAAGATATGTATTCAACATGGTCTGTTTTTGTATTTGGTGCAGTGACCAATATGCTGTTAAACTTCAACCATGCTTACATTCCTCATGAAGCCTGGTTTTCCTCGAAACGAGCCCTCTGAGCACGACATTCCTCCGTAGACAAAGGCCATCCGCTCTCACATCAAACCTAATTGTGTCCAAATTCTCAGAGGCTATTATTCTCCCCCGAAGTGGTCCCAGTCCTGAAATTAGAGACAGCTCTAGAACACAGAGAGGGCCATATGGGCCTGGGTAAGGTGGCACGTGAAGCGATGGAGATGCCATTTGGGATGGGCGAGAGGCAGATGGCCCGGGCCTCACCAGGCAGCGAGAGCGGCCATCTTGAATGACATTCACACTCGCTGCGGAAGCCATTGTCACGACGAGATGCTCACTAGAGCAATGCAATGCAGCTCGCACGCACACAATAGCAGTGAAGGAGCGCAGCTGCTTCTCGCAGACGTTTACCGCACCTTCGCTTCAGCGCGAGCCGGTTGTTGTGTTATTTACAGTGTTATTTTTTGTCACATCATTTTAATTTTAAATACACTCAGCGCTTCAGAGGGCCAATATTCTACATTGTGTTTTAACTTCTTTCCCATTTTCCCTGTTTTTCAACCTCTCTTTATCTTTTGTGCCATCCATTAAGATTCACATAGAATAACTGATCTTTGTTCTGATTGGCTGCCTCATTCAAAAAACTCCTTTGAACTTCTGTTTGAATGGGTGGAGTGAAATTGCTGTAGGCTGAATGGCTGCGTGTATGAGTGCATATATGATCCAACTGTATATTCTTATTCTTCCTTTCTTTTGTTCATGGTTCATGGATATTATAGCAACTGCCAATAGAAACAACTTACGGAGCCCAAACCTAGCAACCAACTGGGACACTAACTGCATAGCTCCCTCATACTGACCACCTGGGATACCAAGGAACTTGTAAAACTTTAACCACCACCTGGAATACCATTGCAATCACCTAGCAACACCTTAGCAACCAACTTGGATACCCTAGCAATCATCTAGCAAACCTCAAGCCACCACCTGGACCACCATAGCAAACACACATCATACCCAGAGGAATACCACTGCAATCACCTATCAACACTTTAGCAACTAACTGGGATAACCTCGCAATCATCTAGCAACTTTCTAGCAACCATCTGGGATGCCGTTGCAATCACCTATCATACCCTCAGGAACCACCCGGAATACCAGTGCAATCACCTAGCAACATCTTAGCAACCAACTTGGATACCCTAGCAATCATCTAGCAACCCTCAAGCCACCACATGGAACACCACTGCAAACACATATCATAACCAGAGGAACCATATGAAATACCAATGCAATCACCTAGCAACACCTTAGCAACCAACTGGGATACCCTAGCAAACATCTAGCAACCATCTGGGACACCATTGCAATCACCTATCGTACTCACAGGAGCTACCAGGAATACCAGTACAATCACTTAGCAACACCTTAGCAACCAACTGGAATACTCTAGCAATTATCTAGCAACCTTTAAGAAACCACATGGGATACCACTGCAATCACCTATCGTTCCCACAGGAACCACCCAGAATACCAGTGCAATCACCTAGCAACACCTTAGCAACCAACTGGGGTACTGTCTAGCAATGCTTGCTATATCAATATCAATACAAGTTTTCAAGATACATAGTTAATTTAGGCTTAGTAAAGTCTATATTTACTGAAATAATAATCTATTATATACAGTCTCATACAGGTGGGTCATACAGGTGAGATCTGATGATGTTGGAATGCAGCTTGTACATAGCAACAGTCACAGTACGACTCCTTAAGGACCTTGTATTTCAAAGGATTCAACAACCAGTACAGCAAAGCATATCAGGCCTGCAACACCGTTAACTTTCCTTTCAGAGAGAGAGTCCATTCCAGGTCTTTTGGAATCATGAGATCATTGTACGTTCTCACTGGTGAGGTTTGTTTACACATGGTCAGGTTTTATTTTGCACGGTGGGTCACGACCTGCAGCTTCTCCACAGCCTTGGTAAGAAAGTGAACTCTCTCTTAGTTTAACACCAGCAGAAATTCTGTGAATCCTAAAATATTCCCCAGGCGGCAAAGCCCTGAGCTCCGTGGCCCTGTGCCCAGGCAGAAGCTCAGCGGAACGGGTTGTGACTCGGGGTAATTGTCGGTCAGCCGTCTCTTAGCCCGAGCCTCACACCTGGCCTTAAGCTCCATTAGTTAATAACCTCAGTTTAAATCTCTTTTAAGCTCTCTAGGCTTTCCCAGTGGAGAGTGAGGCCTCTACTACCTGCTGCCGTCCAGGCTAGAGTGTCCTAATCTAACATGTATTTAACGCTGCAGGTCTATGGACCAGGACACACGCTGATTTTTATTTCCAGCCTTATAAACGTACTTTAGAGTTAAAGGAGAATTTGGTTTTGTGTGATTGAATATGAACTCATGTACTGTAAAGAAAGATGCCAGTGCAAACAAATGCATCCAATGTATTTACTGAATCTACTTTTTTGATTTTATATGTACCTCCCAGCTAACATTAACTGTCAAAAGTTTGGGTACGTCCAACTGATTATATCTCTTTAGAATTATAGACTTATATCTCCATTTTTCTTGATTTTTATTTTTCTACATCATGCAAACCCATCAGCTGTGTTTCACACTGTGTGAAAGTTCCATGATGAGTGGATCAATAGAAATGCCCAAAAATAGCTTGGAAAATATTCTGGTTCCATTGACTTACATTGAAAGTAAAACCAGAAAAGCTTTGTTTGCCATGTTCGGACAGACTCGAACCATAAAGCAAACATAAATGTGATAAAAAAAGTACATGATTTAACATGGAAACTAGAAAAGTGCATGTCCTGAAGGAAACGCAGGATGGTTGGGCAGCTTAAGCAGTAGGAGGAATGAGGGATAAATAAACAAGCAGAATTACGGAAAAAATTGGTTACTATCCGGAATCTGTGCATCCGATCAAAAAGCTGTATACAAGCCTGAATCACACAATCTGGCCAGCTGTAGTGGTGTAGAGCTTAGTATAGTGGTGTAGTGGTCAGTATGGTAGTGTAGTGGTTAGTATGGTGGTGTAGTGGTCAGTATGGTAGTGTAGTGGTTAGTATGGTGGTGTAGTGGTTAGTATGGTGGTGTAGTGGTCAGTACGGTGGTGTAGTTGTTAGTATGGTGGTGTAGTGGTTAGTACGGTGGTGTAGTGGTTAGTATGGAGGTGTAGTTGTTAGTACGGTGGTGTACTGGTTAGCATGGTGGTGTAGTGGTTGGTACGGTGGTGTAGTGGTTAGTATGGTGGTGTAGAGGTTAGTACGGTGGTGTAGTGGTTAGTACGGTGGTGTAGTGGTTAGTATGGTGGTGTAGTTGTTAGTATGGTGGTGTAGTGGTTAGTATGGTGGTATAGTGGTTAGTATGATGGTGTAGTGGTTAGTATGGTGGTGTAGTGGTTAGTATGGTGGTGTAGTGGTTAGTATGATGGTGTAGTGGTTAGTATGGTGGTGTAGTGGTTAGTATGGTGGTATAGTGGTTAGTATGGTGGTGTAGTGGTCAGTACGGTGGTGTAGTTGTTAGTATGGTGGTGTAGTGGTTAGTATGGTGGTGTAGTGGTTAGTATGGTGGTGTAGTGGTTAGTAAGGTGGTGTAGTGGTCAGTATGGTGGTGTAGTGGTTAGTATGGTGGTGTAGTGGTTAGTAAGGTGGTGTAGTGGTCAGTATGGTGGTGTAGTGGTTAGTACGGTGGTGTAGTGGTTAGTATGGTGTAGTGGTTAGTAAGGTGGTGTAGTGGTCAGTATGGTGGTGTAGTGGTTAGTACGGTGGTGTAGTGGTTAGTATGGTGGTGTAGTGGTTAGTATGAAGGTGTAGTGGTTAGTATGGTGGTGTAGTGGTTAGTATGGTGGTGTAGTGGTTAGTACGGTGGTGTAGTTGTTAGTATGGTGGTGTAGTGGTTAGTATGGTGGTATAGTGGTTAGTATGGTGGTGTAGTGGTCAGTATGGTGGTGTAGTGGTTAGTATGGTGGTGTAGTGGTTAGTACGGTGGTGTAGTGGTTAGTATGGTGGTGTAGTGGTTAGTATGGTGGTGTAGTGGTCAGTAAGGTGGTGTAGTGGTCAGTATGGTGGTGTAGTGGTTAGTAAGGTGGTGTAGTGGTTAGTATGGTGGTGTAGTGGTCAGTACGGTGATGTAGTGGTTAGTATGGTGGTGTAGTGGTTAGTATGGTGGTGTAGTGGTCAGTATGGTGGTGTAGTGGTCAGCACTGTCTCCTCACAGTAAGATGATCTGGGTTGGATTCCCGGTCCGGGTGGTTCTGTGTGGAGTGTGTATGTTCTCTCCGTGCTTGAGTGGGTTTCTCTGGGTACCCTGGTTTCCCCCCACAGTCCAAACATATGCATGTTCGGTTGATCACTCACTCTAAATTGGCTGTAGGTGTGAGTGTATGTGTGAGTGTATGTTGGCTATGCAGTTGACTGGCGTCCTGTTCATGGTGTACCTCACCTTTGTGCTGACTAGCGGGATAAAGCGGTGGATGATATATAATATATATTTATAATTATATTCGAACATTACAGTGAAACAGTATAACAAATCCTCTCCTTCTGTACACATAATCAAACCTTCAGAATATAATTACAGCTTCAATAAAACTCTGCGGCCTCCACCTTTTATCTCTTCAGTGCTCAGACCGAAGTCATCCAGAGATCTACTGGCTGAGAGTTTGACACATATTTGAGTGTAGATGTGACAGGGTGTGCAGCGCAGGCCGATATGTTGAGCTCACTGATGGATTTCGGCAACAGAACGGTCCTATATGCCCCAACATCTGCTGCGGCACATCACGGCGTTGGAGCTTTGCGTTAACAGATGGCGGAAGCTCCGGCGAAGTACGTTAGCGTATTCTGTATTGTTTAGGCAATTTCACACTTAATGCGTTGCGAGTGCCGGTGCCAAGTTTGAGGGAAAGTGATTTAAGGGGAATTTAATTTCCTCACTTCTCTGAATGACGGCTGCTGAATCAGCCCCTGTTCTGTAAATCCTCACAGCTCAGTCGGATTTATCTGCCAATAAAATCCAAAAAAAGACAAGGATGCCAGTTGTGGCTTCCCAAAGCTATATTAATATTATGAATTGCTTTGCTTAACCAGGAAAAGCTGCAACTTCTCTTCTTTTGTAACACACGTCCAGGGCTGGACCGGGGACTAAATGCAGGCCGGGACTGGTTTGTGGGCCAGCACTACAATCACAGCAGCAATTAAGAAAATCTACTTATTAAATAGTTCTACTGGGGTTTTTCCATGTTGTGTCAGTAAACATACAGACTGCTAGAAGTAAATCCTAAGCTTTTACATCTGTCTATGATAAATAAGCCCACTTAAATAAATTTATTGGTTTTCACACATTTAAAACTGTAAGATGAGCTTAGAAAAAAACAAATTTTCTAGAAAAACAACAAGGGTTCACAATTCACAAGCTCCTTACAGAGGTCTTCCAGTTCGTGTGTTTATAGACTTGAAAAAAGTGCATTTCCTGAATGAAAACGCAGGATGGTTGGACTTAAACATCAAATAGAGGAGTGCAGGTCAGTGTGTCTGTGTGATTAGTGTTTGGCGATCTGCCCTGAGTGTGTACATGTAGTTTGGAGGCTGTAGGCTGTTTTGGTTCAGCCGAAAATGAATGGGATTGTATGGGAGGAATGAGGGATGAATAAAATAGACGAGTGCAGGTCAGTATCTCTGTGGATTGGGTATCTCTTGGGTATCTGCTTTAAAAAACATACAGGCAGTTTGGTGGCTGTAGGTTCAATTTAACCATAATGTTTGGGTGTGATTGAAAATGAATGCGACTCTATGGGGAAAAAGAGGGATGGGAAAGAGAACCACAAACAGACGAGTGCGGGTCAAAGCAATACTGCAGTCATAGTCAGGGGTCTGTCCTGAGTCAGTATATGCGAAATGGTGTCTGTCGGTTGAGCAGAAGTTCAGTAGATTGGCGTGCACTTTTCCATCCTATTCATTCTCTATGGGGGAAAAAATTCTGTAAAAATCTGTTGTTTTCTGAAATCTGTGCATCTGATCAAAAAGCTGTAAACAAATGTGAATCGCACGATCAGACCAGACAATCTGGATTTGGAACGATGTTGATATTTTGAAAACGGAAAGCAAAGATCTGACAGAAAGCAATATACTAATAAAAATTTAGTTGCATAACCATTTCCTAGTGATTTTGGATTTTGGTGTTGCTAGGCGGTTGCTAGAGTGTCCCATCTGGTTGCTATGGTGTTGCTAGGGTGTCTCAAGTGGTTGCTAGCTTGTTGCTATATGGTTGCTATGGTGTTGCTGGGGTGTCTCAAGTGGTTGCTAGGTTGTTGCTATATGGTTGCTATGGTGTTGCTATGTGGTTCCTTGGGTTTCCCAATTGGTTGCTATGCTGTTGCTATGTGGTTGCTAGGGTATCCCAGCTGGTTGCTATGGTGTTGCCATGTGGTTCCTAGGGTATCCCTATTGGTGGCTATGCTGTTGCTATGTGGTTGCTAGGGTATCCCAGCTGGTTGCTATGGTGTTGATAAGTGAGGGAGGTCTTTATAGAATGCATCAATGTTACTTCAAAGGCCAATTAAATTTAGGTCACCTGTTGGTGAGAGTGTCCACTACCAACCCCTTCCCAGCCAGCCCTGTTCTCCCCAGTATTATAGCCAGGTTATCCGGGCGCCGTGGATAAGGGCTGCCCACCGCCCCCCTAGTGTGTATGTTCACTAGTGTGTTTATATGTTGGTGTTTCACTGCATGGATGGGTTAAATGCGGAAGTCAAAACACATGTGGCTAATCATAGTTCTAAATTCACGCAAAGGCTCTCAGTCTTTGGTCTCTTAAGGTGAAGCTATGCTATTCCTCTCTATGGCCCTGCTGGGTGCTATCCCACTTCTGACACCAATGTAGCGTAGAAGATGATGTGGGAAACATTCCACTGCTGGAGTTCTGCTGACCAGCTGGAAAGTGAGGCAGGATATCAATTGCTACACATGTTTTATCTCATGGTAGACACTAGACCCCCACAGTGTCCCCCCAAAACACAACACCATAACACAAATACACACATTTACACTAACAACAACAACAACTAATTCATAATTTAAAGTCTTTCTATTGCAGTTGAGGCTTCTGCATTCTCTGGCATGATGGAGCTGCATCCAAAACCTTTGGGATGAGTCGACCTCACTAATGCTCCTGTGGCTAAATGCAATCAAATCCTCACAGCAAAAAAGAAAAAGGGTTTATGTATGTACTTATTTAGCACCATTCCAGATCCTCCCTCTCTTTCTCTGTAATTTCACAGGATCCTTGCAGAATCTTTGTGGCTAGTTTTGGACTCCACAAGCCTGTCAACAGTAGAGCAGCTGAGGTCACTCTGGTCCCGGAGCCTTCAGAGCAGCGAGAGCAGATGAGAACCTTCCTCATGGCCACACAGACCCGCACGCATACGTACAGTCCAGCGGTGCCGCATGTGCGGTCAGTAGTGTGCAATAAGCTCGTGTTTCATAGCGCCGAAACTTTACTTGGCAGCGAGTATGTCTGTGTGCGTTTGAGTGAATAACCTATGTGTTCGAGTTTTCCGCACTCGCGGAATGCTTCGTGGAAATTGGACTTATCCGTGGAATTTGGCTCCAACTCTGGAATATTGACTTTGTTGCAGAACCTCTCAGAATTCAGAATTCCCCCCGAAGTGCAGAGTGTTCCACTGCACGTGTTCCCGGCCCTCAATGGCATTACTGTGACTGCTCCCTCTGGACAAACAGGAGCAGACAAGCATTTTTCTAAATGTCTAATTTAAAAATAAACACTCCAGAACTTTCTCTGGACGTTGTACTGAATGTGCAGGAGAAGATATGTTAGTGGGTTTGAACGTGCTCATGTTTAAGTACTATGATGTCCCAGGTGGTCACTAAGGTGCTGTTTGACCAGTGATACTGCTGCTTCTATTGTTTTACTATGGAATCCCAGGTGGTTGCTAATGTGTTGCTAGGCCAGTGCTATGGTATCCAAGGTGGTCACTAAGGTGCTGTTTGACCAGTGGTACTGTTGCTTCTATTGTTTTACTATGGAATCCCAGGTGGTTGCTAAAGTGTTGGTAGGCCAGTACTATGGTATCCCAGATGGTCACTAAGGTGGTGTTTGACCAGTGATACTGCTGCTTCTATTGTTTTACTATAGAATCCCAGGTGGTTGCTAATGTGTTGCTAGGCCAGTGCTAAGATATCCCAGGTGGTCACTAAGGTGCTATTTGACCAGTGATACTGCTGCTTCTATTGTTTTACTATGGTATCCCAGATGGTTGCTAGTGTGTTGCTAGGCCAGTGCTATGGTATCCCAGATGGTTACTAAGGTGCTGTTTGACCAGTGATACTGCTGCTTCTATTGTTTTACTATAGAATCCCAGGTGGTTGCTAATGTGTTGCTAGGCCAGTGCTATGGTATCCTAGGTGGTCACTAAGGTGCTGTTTGACCAGTGATACTGCTGCTTCTATTGTTTTACTATAGAATCCAGTTACTATTGTAACCCAGATGGTTGCTAGTGTGTTGCTAGGCCAGTGCTATGGTATCCCAGGTGGTCACTAAGGTGTTGCTAGGCCAGTACTATGATGTCCCAGATAGTCACTAACGTGCTGTTTGACCAGCGATACTGTTGCTTCTATTGTTTTACCATAGTATCCCAGGAGGTTGCTAATGTGTTGCTAGGCCAGAGCTTTTGTGTCCCAGTGGGTCACTAATGTGCTGCTAGGCCAGTACTATGTCCTAGAAGGTCACTAAGGTGCTGTTTGACCAGTGATACTGCTACTTCTATTCTTTTACTATGGTATCCCAGGTGGTTGCTAATGTGTTGCTAGGCCAGTGCTATGGTGTGCCAGGTAGTCGCTAAGGTGCTGTTTGACCAGTGATACTGTGTCCCAGGGGGCTGCTAATGTGTTGCTGGCCCAGTGCTATAGTATCCCAGTTGGTCACTAAGGTACTGCTTGACCAGTGCTATAGTGTCCCAAATAGTCACTAAATTGTTGTCTTATTTAAAAATAAACACTTCAGAACTTTCACTGTAGATTGCACTAAATATGTAGCTTCTATTGTTTTACTATGGTATTCCAGGTGGTCACTAAGATGCCGTTTGACCAGAGGTACTGTTGCTTCTATTGTTTTACTATAGTATCCCAGGTGGTTACTAATGTGTTGCTGGGCCAGTGCTATTGTGTCCCAGTTGGTCTCTAAGGTGCTGTTCCACCAGTGCTATGATGTCCCTGGTGATCACTAAGATACTGCTTAACCAGTGATACTTTGTCCCAGGTGGTTGCTAAGTCAGTGCTTTACCAGTACTATAGTATCCCACATAGTCACTAAATTGCTGTTTGTGGAAAGTGCTATGGTGACCCTGGTGGTCCCTAAAGTACTGCTTGATCAGTGCTATGGTGTCCCCAGTGGTTACTAAGGTGCTGTGAGGCCAATGCTATGGTGTCCCAGATGGTCAGTAAGGTGTTGTTTGACCAGAGCTACTGTACCCCTGGTAGTTGCTACTAATGTGTTGCTAGGCCAGCGCTATCGCATCCCGGTGGTCACTGAGGCGTTGCGAGGCCAGTGTTGTTGTTTTTATATACATGTAGCTGTGTGAATCGGAAACGAATCAGAATCTATGAATCTATGAAAATCAGATATTAACACTTTACTGCAATAACCTGACCACATGGTCAACATTTGAATGGGGTTAATAAGCCGAGCGTGTGTGTGCGTGTGTGTTCACAGCGTACAGCCGAATGGTATCTCTGACCGGGAGTCTGAAGTCCAGAAGATCTTTGGCGGCCGGCTTTGTCAGTGGCGTTAAAGCCTAGTGCTCGTAAACAGAGATAGATGATCATGCGCTCTGATTCAACTCTTTATCAGCTGCAATAGTGCTGGACTTTGGACTGCAGTGTCCGTTTGATGTGTCCGGCTCATTTCTGAGCAGGCCTTATCAGATCAGGCGTTTTGTTTTCTGTGTGAAGGAATTATTAATCGACTGTTTACTGTTTGGGGCTGGGGTATGGGGCTGTAGAAGTGGGTGTGTGTGTGACAGACAGAATCAGTACTGCGTCAGGATAAGAGTGAGACTTCCTTTCAAATGAAGTTTACTTTGGTCTTTGGGCCACAATATACATGTACCAAGTGTGTCCTATGAATATCTTCCCAATGTCTAATAACTGACTAACATACTCGACCATATTTCTCTTCTCTTCATGTAAATTGGATGGTCCTAATCTTGGGTTAGTCTTTCCCTGACCAATCACAAGGCTGAAATCTCTCTGACCCCGCCCAGAAAATTAAAAAAGTTTCAAAATCAGCCCTAAATAACCACATTCAGTGATGTTGAGGTTTCTGGACATTGGGGTGGTCAGTCCATTGTTCTGAGAACACCAGACTTTACACGTCATAAATAAACTTTAAGTTGACTTGATAAAGTCATTGGTGTCTCCGGTGGTCACTAAGATGCTGCTAAGCCAGTGCTATGGTGTCCCAGGTGGTCACTAAGGTGTTGCTAGGCCAGTACTACGATGTCCTATGTAGTCACTAAGGTACTGGTAAGCCAGTGCTATGGTGTCCCAGGTGGTCACTAAGGTCTTGCTAGGCCAGTACTACAATGTCCCATGTAGTCACTAGGATGCTGCTAAGCCAGTGCTATGGTGTCCCAGTGGTCACTAAGGTGCTGCTTAACTAGTGCCATGATTTCCTAGGTGGTCACTAAGGTGCTGTTTGGCCAGTTTCATGGTGTTCCATGTGGTCACTAACGATCACATACCAGTTTCATGAACAAACCTTAAGTCAACTTGATAAAGTCATTGGTGTCTCAGGTGGTCACTAAGGTGCTTTCTGAACAGTGCTATGGTGTCCTAGGTGGTCACTAAGGCATTGCATGTCTAGTGCTATGGTGTCCCAGGTGGTCACTAGGGTGCTGTTTGGCCTGTGTCATGGTGTTCCAGGTGGTCACTAAACCCAAAGTCAACTTGATTAAGTCATTGATGTCCCAGGTGGTCACTAAGGTGCTTTCTGAACAGTGCTATGGTGTTGCAGGTGGTCACTAGGGTGCTACTTGAGCAGTGCTATGATGTCCCACATGGTCACAAAAGTGCTATTTGACCAGTGCTATGGTGTCCCTAGGTGGTCACTAAGGTGCTGCTTGACCAGTGCTTTGGTGTTCTAGGTGGTCACTAAGGTGTTGCATGTCTGATGCTATGGTGTCCCAGGTGATCACTAGTGCGCTGCTTGACCAGTGCTGTGGTGTCTCAGGTGGTCACTAAGATGCTTTCTGAACAGTGCTATGGTGTCTCAGGTGGTCACTAGGGTGCTACTTATACAGTGCTATGGTGTCCCACATAGTCACAAAGGTACTGTTTGACCAGTACTATGGTGTTCTAGGTGGTCACTAAGGCGTTGCATGTCTAGTGCTATGGTGTCCCAGGTGGTCCCTAGGGCGCTGCTTGACCAGTGCCATTGTGTCCCAGGTGGTCACTAAGGTGCTGTCATGGTGTTCCATTTGGTCACTAACGCTCGCAAACCAGTTTCAGAGCCAGAGAACCTAACCAGCATAAACAAAAGCTCTAAATAACCCCCAACACATTAAGTGATGTTGAAGTTCTGGACTCTGGGGTGGTCAGTCCACAGCTTCTTTTTGTCTGTATCCCCTTTCCTCAGTGAGGAGCTTCTTGAACAGCTACACATCCTTCTGTCAAAGATGTAAGTGCTGTTGATCTGATGGGGTCAGTGTTGCTGGGTCGACCAGGTTTTATTTTCCTCATAATTTCATCTAATCATAATTTTTTGGACTCCAGATTTAGTTATACTTATTTGTGTGTGTGTGTGTGTGTGTGTGTGTGTGTGTCAGGGAGTAAATACAGCTTCCGGCTGAGACACACAGCAGATTTACAGCAATTTGGGGCAGCATTCTGCAGAACTTGCCACAGACTTTCAAGTGTGCAATGTGTGAGCATGCGTAAGTGTGTGTGTGTGTGTGTCTGTGTGTGTGTTCAACCTCAAGGTCTCTGAGCTCTCAGCTCTTACAATGACATCCCTGTTTCTTTAAAGGGGACAGACTGTGTGCTTGTGTGTACCAGGTATTTGCCACGTTGTGGGGACCGCAACCTGTTTATACACTTTCTTCATTAAACTTTGAGGTGAACATGTGTTTCAAGATAAGAGTTGCAGTAGTCGTGGTTGAGGTTCGGGTAAGTCTGCAGGAAGCGAATGTGTGTGTGTGTGTGTGTGTGTGTGTGTGTGTGTGTGTGTGTGTGTGTGTGTGTGTGGGGTGGTGGTTGTGTCATCAATCTGTCAGCTGTTTTGATTTCCTGTTGAACACAATGTACAGCAAATTAAAGGCAAAGTAGTGTAATTCCATACTCCACTGAAAGGTCCCCATAATAACTGTGTAGGTTTATATTAATTACATAGTTATGACATGCCGGTAGTACAGTAGTCTCACAGTGATGCAGCTTATGTAAATACAGGTGTAACAGATTTAATTGCCCTTTAAAAGGAAACTCACTGATGTCACTTTCCCACCAGAATACGCGCCGCTGTTGCACCAAGTGGCAAAACCTTCTGCATCAAAGCTGCATTTATTGGGGGGAGCAGTGATTATCTGCGGCTAGATGGTCAAATATCAAATATTAAACTCATTTCTGATGTTCCTTTGTTCTAAGTACAGATTCCAAATTCGATGAAGTTGTACAACATGCTTCTTGGAGGTCCCCCTTATAAGCAGCACTGGGTTTGCTCTAGTTAAACGCCCAGCTGACAAACAATATCACAGGTAACCAGAATATACAGTGGCTTGCAAATGTTTGGGCACCACTGGTCAAAAGTACTGCTAATGTGAACACTTAAGTGAGTTGAAGATGAATGATCTCCAAAAAACATCAAATTTGAGGATTTATCTGAAAAAAAGCTGACGTTCTTCTACAAATGGATAATGATCCTAAACAATCTCAAAAGACGCAAGCTGGAGGTTTTACCAAAACCCTCACTGTTGATAGGCCTCAGAAAAGCAGTGCATGCAAGATGGCCCAGGAATCTCACAGAACTGGAAGACGGTTGCAAGAAAGAATTAATAAAAACCCTTAAACAAGAACTGAAAGACTCCTGGTTGGCTACAAAACGCATTTACAAGCTGTAATACTTGCCGAAGTGGGGGCTACTCGATACTAACCATGTAGGGTGCCCAAACTTTTGCTCGGGGCCCTTTTCGTCGTTTACATTTTCAAAATGTCCTGTGTCCTGTGGGCAGTGTCCTGTGGCTGGCGTCCTGAGACCACTGATTAGGGACTAGAGGAACACAAACTGTACTGTCTCTGACTTTACATCTACAAGGTGGACCAGCAAGATGGGAGTGTCTAATAGAGTGGACAGTGAGTGGACACAGTGTTTAAACACTCCAGCAGCAGCACTGCTGTGTCTGATCCACTCACACCAGCTTGGAAAGTGAAATCTGACCATGATCACATCACCAAAACCACATTTGGATGCAATCAAGTGATGTTGTACTAAACGTGGAGACTTAAAATATGTTTTACAGGAAAATTCCATTTAAAAAGTCTATTACACTTGACCCTGACTGGACGATGTAATGAAACCAAATGAAAAAAATAACAAGGTTACATTAACCGAACTGAGCCGTGCAGGTTGAACCAGAAGGGATGTTCTTTGAAATCATCACAGTACTGTGGAGTGCCGCATCACTGGTAAGTGGAACTAATGTAGCAACATGACCCCCGATAAGACCCTGGCAGTGCCTGTGCGGTGACCTTGCATTACTGCTTTTCAGCCTCGGCCTCTGTTTCCTGCTTTCTAAGAAGAAATATCAGTTTCCTAATAAGCGGGTGCGACGGACTAGAGCTATTTATAGTCCAGATACATTACTAAAGAAATTCCAAACCCTTTCTTAATGTTCTTCTGTATGTTTATTCCTTTTTGTGATCTTCCTCAAGTTCATTTCCATGGAGATGTATCACCCCCAGCGTTTTGCTGCTCTCAGAAACAGAAAACTCTGTTTTTGTCATGTTTCAGGCTGAAGGACAAGGAATTTTACGGGTGTCTAAATATTTTCTTCTTCTTTCGGCTTATTCCCTTCTACAGGGGTCGCCACAGCGAGTCAACACGCATACTAGATTTAGAAGTGTTTTACATCAGATTGAAACAACACACTCACACCTACGGGCAGTTTAGAGTGAGGATAAACCTAACATGCATATGTTTGGACTGTGGGAGGAAACCAGTGTACCCGGAGGAACCCACTCAAACACAGAGAGAACATACACACTCCACACAGAACCACCCGGACTGGGAATCCAACCCAGATCATCTTACTGTGAGGAGACAGTACTAACCACTACACCACCATACTAACCACTACACCACCATACTAACTACTACACCACCATACTAACCACTACACCACCATACTGACCACTACACCACCATACTAACCACTACACCACCGTACTAACCACTACACCACCGTACTTATCACTACACCACCATACTAACCACTACATCACCGTACTAACCACTACACCACCATACTAACACTACACCACCATACTAACCACTACATCACCGTGCTAACCACTACACCACCATACTAACCACTACACCACCGTACTTACCACTACACCACCATACTAACCACTACACCACCATACTAACCACTACACCACCGTACTAACCACTACACCACCATACTAACAACTACACCACCATACTAACACTACACCACCATAATAACCACTACACCACCGTACTAACCACTACACCACCATACTAACACTACACCACCATACTAACAACTACACCACCATACTAACACTACACCACCATAATAACCACTACACCACCATACTAACCACTACACCACCATACTAACCACTACACCACCGTACTAACAACTACACCACCGTACTAACCACTACACCACCGTACTAACCACTACACCACCATACTAACCACTACACCACCATACTAACCACTACACCACCGTACTAACCACTACACCACCATACTAACCACTACACCACCATACTAACCACTACACCACCATACTAACCACTACACCACCATACTAACCACTACACCACCATACTAACCACTACACCACCATACTAACCACTACACCACCATACTAACCACTACACCACCATACTAACCACTACACCACCGTACTAACCACTACACCACCATACTAACCACTACACCACCGTACTAACCACTACACCACCATACTAACCACTACACCACCATACTAACCACTACACCACCATACTAACCACTACACCACCGTACTAACAACTACACCACCGTACTAACCACTACACCACCGTACTAACCACTACACCACCAAACTAACCACTACACCACCATACTAATCACTACACCACCGTACTAACCACTACACCACCATACTAACCACTACACCACCAAACTAACCACTACACCACCGTACTAACCACTACACCACCATACTAACCACTACACCACCATACTAACCACTACACCACCATACTAACCACTACACCACCGTACTAACCACTACACCACCATACTAACAACTACACCACCGTACTAACCACTACACCCGCTTATATATGTCGTTGCTGTCCAAAGAAAATCTCCATTTTTATTTTTCCACATCTTTTAAACACGACAGCTGCCGTTTACATTGAGTGAACGTTTCATGATAAATGGACCAATAGAAATGTTCCAAAAAGGCCTGGAAAAAATTCTGGTTTCATTGACTCTCTCCTGTAAAGTTGGCATTTTGGAAATACTTGTTTTCCATTAGACAGCAACAGAAACGTTATGTATCCCGGGTGTGTTAGTCTTATATCCGCAGCTTTATCCTTTAGACGGTCTTCCACGCAGCCCACAAACCTCCCTGAGAGACTCCACTCAGAGGACAGTCTGAGGAACATCGCAGGCAGTCGTTATTCACAGCGGTGCTACCATTAAGGAGGAAAGGCTGTATTTACAGAAGCCGTAATTACATTGTCACCCAGCTCTGAGGCCGAGCGCGAGATAGAGAGTTATTTCAGGGGAAAGTAGGCACGTCACAGTGTCTCCGTCTGCTTTAACAACGTACAGCTTCAATCATCTTCTCCTCTTCTTCTTCATCCCTCCTTCCTTTCCCTTCAGCCTTGTGTTCACGGTCAAGTGAGGCGGCAGCGCAGCATGTGATGGCACACACACATACCAGCTGCCAAAAAAACATACACACACACACACACATGCCAAAAACACACACACACACACACACACAGACAATCACACACACATGCACACTCAAACACGCACACATGCACACACACACACGCACACAGATAATCACACACACACACACACACATGCCAAAAAACACGCACGCACACACATGCACACTCACACACACACATGCACACTCACACACACACACACAGACAATCACACACACACATGCACACACACACACAAGCACACACATGCACGCTCACACACACATGTGCACTCACACACACATGCACTCACACACACATGCACACACACACACACAGACAATCACACACACACATGCACACACACACACAAGCACACACATGCACACTCACACACTCATGCGCACTCACACACAATCACACACACACACACACACATGCACATGCCAACACACACATGCACGCTCAAGCACAAACACACACTCACACAAATGCACACTTATGCACACACATGCACACACATTTATTTGTTTATCTGAACAAACACTGGCATTTTAAGGCATTTATTATTATTAGTGTTTAGGAAAGGTTGACAAGAGAATTATGAATTTTGACATTTTGGGCCGTGTGTGTGTGTATAAAGTCTTTATCTGATCAATAAGTGTATGTTCACCAGTAAGAACACCAGATCTGATTAGAACAGATGTAGATAATCATACATACAATACAAAGTAACATGAATATCTTATTGTGAGAGAAGTAGATCAGATCTTGAGCTCCAGTTTGAAGAACAAAGTTAGGTTCCAGATTTCTCATGGACGCCCCAGACATTGTATGAATGAGTTCAGTTCCTTCAGCAGCAATCTTGATTTAGCTTAATGAAGTACTGAGCAGTCAAAGCAGGTATTCGATGAGAACTGATAATAATACTGGGTTGTTTAGGAGAAGCTTGGAAAGGGTTAAATAAACACACTGACGCATGGAAAAACATGTACTTACTCTATTAATACTGTTTAAATATATGCAATACACCTGATATCATATCCATGCCTGCCTCAGAACCTTCTTCTATATGTTCATCGTCTGCAGTCGCTGTGAGGATGTGAAGATCATGTACAGGAAGGTGTTTAACTAAGCGGAGGCTTAATGAACTCACTGACCTCCCTGAGTGTGAGAGCGCACATGCAGTGCTGTGGCTTTGGTCACGGCTTGTCATTTGTAACTTCGCATTATTGTCTGGCGTCTCGTGTCAACTATAGGCCTCACTTCCCGGGAGAACGGGCCAACGGCTATAGGTATGAAGATTATAGACCGCTGCACCGTCGTTTTAGGTGAAGGAAAGAATTCTATGGCGCTTGGAAAGACAAACGGCTGTCAGTGACACCACAGTGACGTCAAAGCACCCGAGAACATTCAGGCATCCTGTGCGACACATGCACACAGCTGGGTACGCGGTGTTTCACTGCCTGACAAACTGACACCAGGCTCGCTGTTGAAGTGGCCCTAATATATAGAACAATGAACACACTTACATAAGACCTACCAAAAGATATAACAGGTTGTTTCTCCTCATCATTCTGACCACATCTGAAATCCAGATGGAGGCAGTGCGTGAAGAACAGAGTGGAGGAGATGGAGGTGAGGAGTCTTTGCTGCACTAGTTTAGATGATATCAGGAGATAAAGATACAAACAGAACATTACAGTGGATGCTATGCCTGGTTTACACTATATGACTGTCTGAGTGGTCAGCTCTTCATGTCTGGTTCACACTACACGACTGTCTGAGTGGTCAGGTCTTTGTGTCTGGTTCACACTACACGACTGGTTGAGTGGTCAGGTCTTTGTGCTGTTGACACTACACGACTGGTTGAGTGGTCAGGTCTTTATACCTGGTTCACACTACACGACTGTCTGAGTGGTCAGGTTTTTGTGTCTGGTTCACACTACCCGACTGTTTGAGTGGTCAGGTCTTTGTGTCTGGTTCACACTACACGACTGAGTGGTCAGGTCTTTGTGTCTGGTTCACACTACACGACTGGTTGAGTGGTCAGGTCTTTATACCTGGTTCACACTACACGACTGGTTGAGTGGTCAGGTCTTTGTGCTGTTGACACTACACGACTGTTTGAGTGGTCAGGTCTTTATACCTGGTTCACACTACACGACTGTTTGAGTGGTCAAGTCTTTATACCTGGTTCACACTACACGACTGTTTGAGTGGTCAAGTCTTTGTACTTGGTTTACACTACACGACTGTTTGAGTGGTCAGGTCTTTATACCTAGTTCACACTACACGACTGGTTGAGTGGTCAGCTCTTTATGTCTGGTTCACACTACACGACTGTTTGAGTGGTCAGGTCTTTGTACCTGGTTCACACTACATGTCTGATTGAGTGGTCAGGTCTTTATACCTGGTTCACACTACACGACTGGTTGAGTGGTCAGGTCTTTGTGCTGTTGACACTACACGACTGGTTGAGTGGTCAGGTCTTTATACCTGATTCACACTACACGACTGGTTGAGTGGTCAGGTCTTTATACCTGGTTCACACTACACGACTTGTTGAGTGGTCAGGTCTTTATACCTGGTTCACACTACACGACTGGTTGAGTGGTCAGGTCTTTGTGCTGTTGACACTACACGACTGGTTGAGTGGTCAGGTCTTTATACCTGATTCACACTACACGACTGGTTGAGTGGTCAAGTCTTTGGGATGTTCACACTATATGACTGTCTGAGTGGTCAGGTCTTTGTGATGTTCACACTACACAACTGTTTGAGTGGTCAGGTCTTTGTGATGTTCACACTACACGACTGTTTGAGTGGTCAGGTCTTTATACCTGGGTCACACTACACGACTGTTTGAGTGGTCAGGTCTTTGTACTTGGTTTACACTACACAACTGGTTGAGTGGTCAGGTCTTTATACCTGGTTCACACTACATATCTGGTTGAGTGGTCAGGTCTTTATACCTGGTTCACACTACACAACTGGTTGAGTGGTCAGGTCTTTGTACCTGGTTCACACTACACAACTGGTTGAGTGGTCAGGTCTTTATACCTGGTTCACACTACACAACTGTTTGAGTGGTCAGGTCTGTGTGCCTGGTTCACACTACACGACTGTTTGAGTGGTCAGGTCTTTGTACTTGGTTTACACTACACAACTGGTTGAGTAGTCAGGTCTTTGTGCCTGGTTCACACTACACGACTGTCTGAGTGGTCAGGTCTTTATACCTGGTTCACACTACACGACTGATTGAGTGGTCTACAACTTGTGTGTTGGCGGTTGGTGGACCTTGATACCGAGGAGCTCCACAAGGTCTGTCGTTTACCGTCCTGTGGATCAACCAGCACCACACACTCAACTCCGTCCCCCTTGTCATTAACGTGCACGCTTTTAAATCTATCACCAGTGTTCACCCCCAGATCACCCTTACACACTACAATACTCACTCCTACTGACCACCAGCACCATCAGCTCAGCTTCTCCTTTACCAGTTTTCCTGTTTCCACCTTAAATGGAGCTGCAGG
Source organism: Megaleporinus macrocephalus (assembly GCA_021613375.1). Classification (NCBI taxonomy): domain Eukaryota; kingdom Metazoa; phylum Chordata; class Actinopteri; order Characiformes; family Anostomidae; genus Megaleporinus; species Megaleporinus macrocephalus. Next base: position 6,789,524 of record CM038727.1, on the reverse strand, counting down.
TACGTTCTGGCTCCTGCTGCACTGTTTAACGTGGAACAGGAAAACTGGTGAATGAGCTGCTTCACCCTCGTGCGCTCGGTAGGAGTGAGTGTTGTATGGTGAACAGTTGGTCTGGGTGTGATGTGACTGGTCACTGGTAAGAGATTTAAAACTACAGCTACAAGAAACTCCAACAGGAACTTCAGACTCTCATCCTGATGGCAGACGAAGGTTTGGTCACGTTTGCTGCCAGTTTTCTGTGAATTTCTTGTATTTTTCTCACTTATAACCAACAACTTGATGAACTAATAACTGGTTAAACTCATTTTCATCCTCATGCAGGGAACAGAGGACCAGATGAACTACAGCCTGTAAGTGTAGCTCCTATATTGTCAGTGAAGCTGATTACATGGACAGATACTGTAGATACAAGGAGGTGGTTTTAATGGTATGACAGTGTTTAAGGCAGGTAAACTGTTGGTAAAGTATATAAGCTGGTTATATATAAACATAACAGGATATTCTCCATCTCCAGACTGTTCTGCTTAACACTTCTCTCAAAACATTTCAAGGAATTTGCTGTTTTTCTTCCCTTCATACCAAACAGCTGACACTGTTCTTCCTTTTATAAGGAAATTCCTCTGACCAGCACTTGGCATACAGAGGTCAGGGCGTGGGGTAATTTCCATTTCAAGTTCACGTTTTGTTCGTACATGAAATGAAGTTGCTGGCAAGGTTTGCAGATACACTTGCAGGTAGAGTTTATTCACATCTAAACTTCTACTCCTCACATTTACACTCCATTATCAGTACATTCTACTCCTTCCACTTACACTCCATTATCAGTACTTTGTACTCCTTACATTTACACTCCATTATCAGTACATTCTACTCCTTCCACTTACACTCCATTATCAGTACTTTCTACTCCTTACATTTACACTCCATTATCAGTACTTTCTACTCCTTAAATTTACACTCCATTATCAGTGCTTTCTACTCCTTACATTTACACTCCATTATCAGTACTTTATACTCCTTACATTTACACTCCATTATCTGTACTTTCTACTCCTTACATTTACACTCCATTATCAGTACTTTCTACTCCTTATATTTACACTCCATTATCAGTACTTTATATTCCTTACATTTACACTCCATTATCAGTACCTTCTGCTCCTTACATTTACACTCCATTATCTGTACTTTCTACTCCTTACATTTACACTCCATTATCTGTACTTTCTACTCCTTACATTTACACTCCATTATCAGTACTTTCTGCTCCTTACATTTACACTCCATTATCTGTACTTTCTACTCCTTACATTTACACTCCATTATCAGTACTTTCTGCTCCTTACATTTACACTCCATTATCTGTACTTTCTACTCCTTACATTAACACTCCATTATCTGTACTTTCTACTACTTACATTTACACTCCATTATCAGTACTTTCTACTCCTTATATTTACACTCCATTATCAGTACTTTCTACTCCTTACATTTACACTCCATTATCTGTACTTTCTACTCCTTACATTTACACTCCATTATCAGTACTTTCTACTCCTTACATTTACACTCCATTATCAGTACTTTCTACTCCTTACATTTACACTCCATTATCTGTACTTTCTACTCCTTACATTTACACTCCATTATCAGTACTTTCTACTCCTTACATTTACACTCCATTATCAGTACTTTCTACTCCTTACATTTACACTCCATTATCAGTACTTACTACTAATTACATTGTAAACATAGTCTCGTTACTCCTATTTCATTTCAGCTTGTTTTCATTCATGTACATTTACATTCCAGTAAAGATTATTGATAACATGCCTTTGAAGTTTGAAGTTTAAAGACTTCATTACAATACTTATAGACAACTAGTCACTAGACAACTAGAGCTCTTCAGAATATTTGGACAATTTCATGCTCCCAACTTTGTTTGGGGCAGGCTGGGGACGGCCCCTTACTATTCCAACATGGCTGCCCACCAGTACGCAAAGCAAGCTCCATAAAGACATGGAAGAGTGAGTTTGGTGTGGAAGGACTTGATGAGTCCTGACCTCAACCTGATAGAACACCTTTGGGATGAATTAGAGCGGAAACTTCTAACTGGTCAACCTGCTACTTGTGAAAACTTTTCTTAAGGACCCAGATGAATAAATGATGAACTGCAGGTTTGTAATTAACCACACATACAGTCCAGTTATTACATATCACACATTTTGGCATCCTCAATTTTGAACAAAAGCCCTATTTGGGTTTGTTCAGAATGCTGTTGATTTTTACACCATTCGAAGCAAAACAGACCCAAAGAGTTAATGATCCACCACCATATTTCACATTGGCACTTTATTGTGGGTTTTTTATATGAAATAAAAAAAAGTTTAGTTGTGTCTCGACTTCAAGTGTACTTCTCTTGTGCTGTATTTTCTGGAAAGGCTTGGTTCGGCAGAACTCTTCCAGTCATGACTTAGTTTGTCCAGCTATAACAAAATGTATTGGTTTTTAGACGATCCTAAGAGTAAATCATGAACTGCAGCTTCTTTAGTGGCAACATATCAAACATTTCATTATTCATATTCAAGAGCCCTATTTGGGTTCTTTCATAATGCTGTTGGTTTTTACACCACTAGAAGCAAAACAGCCCCAAAGAGTCAATAATCCACCATATTTCAGTGGTACTTTTCAGTATTTCACAAAAAAAACCCAAAAAGTTAATTTAACCACATGGCACGACTCCAATTGTAATTCCCATTCACTGTATTTTCTGGAAAGGCTTGGTTTGGCAGAAGTCTTCCAGTCATGGCTTATTTTGTCCAGCCATAGCAAAATGCACCGCTTCTTAGACGATCCAAAAAGTCCAATTTTTGAGCAAACAAGTCATGACTGACCGTATAAGTCAATGCAATAAAAGAGAAATTCAGTACATCTCTTTCTTCAGGTGAACAGAGTTGCATGTTAAGTCAAAGTCTGAGTAGCTTAAATAAAACTTCTACATTTATGCTGTAGATATGGTGAGCCCTGGTTTCCATTCACCACCACTATAAAAGAAATGATCCACCACCACATTTCACATTCCCACTATTCATTTCATAAAAAAAACACAATAAAGCATGACATGACTCCAAGTGTACTTCCCTTGTGCTGTATTTTCTGGAAAGGCTTGGTTCGGCGCAACACTCTTCCAGTCATGGCTTAGTTTGTCCAGCTATAACAATATGCATTGGTTCTTGGACGCTCTTAAGAGTCCGATTTGAGCAAATAAGTCATGACTAGCTTCACAACACAATGCAATAAAAGAGAAATTCAGTACATCTCTTTCTTCAGGTGAAGAGGATTATATGTTAAGTAAAAGTCTGAGTAGGTCAAATAAAACATCTATGTTTATGCTGTAGATATGGTGACCCCTGGTTCCATTCACCACCACTATAAAGAAATCTCTACCTGGTCAACCTGCTGGTTGTTAAAACTGTTCTAAAGAATCCAGATGAATAAATGATGAACTGCAGCTTCTTTAGTGACAACATATTAAACATTTCGGCATCCTCATTAGTCATATTCAAAAGCCCTATTTGGGTTTGTTCATAATGCTGTTGGTTTTACACCACTAGAAGCAAAACAGCCCCAAAGAGTCAATCATCCACCACCATATTTCACATTCCCACTTTTCATTTCATCAAAAAACATAATAAAGTTCAGTTTTGAGTCCAATTGTACTTCTCTTGTGCTGTATTTTCTGGAAAGCCTTGGTTCAGCAGAACTCTTCCAGTCATGGCTTATTTTGTCCAGCTATAGCAACACGCGTTGGTTCTTAGACCTAAGAGTAAATGATGAACTGCAGCTTCTTTAGTGGCAACATATCAAACATTTCATTATTCATATTCAAGAGCCCTATTTTGGTTCTTTCATAATGCTGTTGGTTTTTACACTACAAGAAGCAAAACAGTCCCAGTGAGTCAATGATCCACCATATTTCAGTGGTACTTTTCATTATTTCACCAAAAAAAAAAAAGTTTGATTTTCTCTCATTTAACTGCATGACACGAATTCAATTGTACTTCTCTTGTGATGTATTTTCTAAAAAGATTTGGTTCAGCAGAACTCTTCCAGTCATGGCTTATTTTGTCCAGCTATAACAACATGCATTGGTTCTTAGACGATCCTAAGAGTAAATGATGAACTGCAGCTTCTTTAGTGGCAACATATCAAACATTTCATTATTCATATTCAAGAGCCCTATTTTGGTTCTTTCATAATGCTGTTGGTTTTTACACCACAAGAAGCAAAACAGTCCCCGTGAGTCAATAATCCACCATATTTCAGTGGTACTTTTCAGTATTTCACAAAAAAAACCCCAAAAAGTTTGATTTTCTCTCATTTAACTGCATGACACGACTCCAATTGTAATTCCCATTCACTGTATTCTCTAAAAAGACTTGGTTCGGCAACACTCTTCCAGTCATGGCTTATTTTGTCCAGCTATAGCAACATGCATTGGTTCTTAGACGCTCTTAAGAGTCAGATTTGAGTAAATAAGTCGTGACTAACTGCACAACACAATGCAATTAAAGGGAAAATTCAATGCATCTCTTTCCTCAGATGAAGGAGGCAGGCGGGGGATATTTTCTCCGTAGGTTCGAGAGTGCGAGTGCCGTGCTTGCTTTGGAAATGTCAGCTTTTTGGAGGCAGCGACAGAAGAGGAGAACAGCAGGGCGGACAGCAAAACGGCTCAGCCTGTTCTCTCCCTTCGTTCTCATCATCCAAAACTCGCTCTCGCCCGCTCCCTCTCTTCTCAGAGGACCACATGGGCGGCGGGCCGAGCCAAAATTCTGAGGAACAGGAGAGGTGTGAAAACCAAAAAACTGCTACACCCCCCCACCACTTCGCCACACAGAGAAAAGCTCAACTGCTCTTTGGGTATGTGTAATATTTGGGAGATAATAAGCTCGGATAGAACCGAAGTCTTGTCCCGATCTGGACAGTCCAGTTTATTTTAATACATGGATGCTTATTTCACATTCATGACTATGACCACTGTGTTCTATGGGAAGGTGCAGAGGTGTCAAGTAATTAAGTACAAATACTTCGTTACATTACTTAAGTAGAAATGTTAGTTATTTATACTTTACTGAGAAATTATTTATCAGATAATTTTTACTACTACTCCTTACATTTATACTCCATTATCAGTACTTTCTACTCCTTACATTTACACTCCATTATCAGTACTTTCTACTCCTTACATTTACACTCCATTATCAGTACTTTCTACTCCTTACATTTACACTCCATTATCAGTACTTTCTACTCCTTACATTTACACTCCATTATCAGTACTTTCTACTTCTTACATTTACACTCCATTATCAGTACTTTCTACTCCTTACATTTACACTCCATTATCTGTACTTTCTACTTCTTACATTTACACTCCATTATCAGTACTTTCTACTCCTTACATTTACACTCCATTATCTGTACTTTCTACTTCTTACATTTACACTCCATTTTCAGTACTTTCTACTCCTTACATTTACACTCCATTATCTGTACTTTCTACTTCTTACATTTACACTCCATTATCAGTACTTTCTACTCCTTACATTTACACTCCATTATCTGTACTTTCTACTCCTTACGTTTACACTCCATTATCTGTACTTTCTACTCCTTACATTTACACTGCATTATCTGTACTTTCTACTCCTTACATTTACACTCCATTATCAGTACTTTCTACTCCTTACATTTATACTACATTATCAGTACTTTCTACTCCTTACATTTACACTCCATTATCAGTACTTTCTACTCCTTACATTTTAAACATAGTCTCGTTACTCCTATTTCAATTCAGCTTGTTTTTATTCATGTACATTTACATTCCAGTAAAGATCATTGATAATATGTCTTTGAAGTTTGACTTCATTACAATACTTCAACTTCAAGAGAAGTATAGTTTAACCCTAGTATCTATATGTCTACCTGAGTAATGAATGTGAATAATTTTGACACCTTTGGAAAGGTGGCTGTAAAATGTATATGGTGGTCAATCATAAAAAAGTATAGCCTTCCACAGGGGGCGCTATAGAATCAGAGCTATCCCCGTCCAAACAGCAACAGGTTGAAAGGAATTAAGATTAGGGTTTAGTATAAATATAAGAGTTTACACTGGGGTTTGATTACTTCAGTGAAATTGTTTAATAGCACTGTCCTTATTCAATTATCGTCTTATTCGTCCAATTTTCCCACATAGATTCACGTGAGGCTCCTATTTTGCTAACTGTGAGATAAAAACCACAACTTCCTGTCAACATTCTGAGTACTCAAAGTACTCATCTGGTTTTCGCTCTTTTATCCTTTCTTTGTCCCCTGTTTCTCATCCCATAGACTTTAACTCAATATCATCTGTAGTTTAGAACATTGGGATAGAACCACGTATAGACTGTAAGGCTGTCTGGTTCTCCACTCTTCTTTACTGTTTTCTTTACTTTTTTTAATCCTCCCATAGAAATCCATTCATTTTATTTGATTTTCAAGCCGGCACCATCAAAATTTTGCTGTAGACACGAAGCCCCTGACCACATTTCATTCTGATCACACTCATCTGCCTAATCCTGTTATCCTTTCGCTCATCCCCGCCATCATTCCATGGAAATCCATTTATTTCACAATAAATTTAGCAAAACGATTCTGACCTTGAGCACATTTCATACTGATAAGCATGGCAACATCTCAAACCTCCCTAAAGTTTCAATCCAGGTCTTCTGACTTTCCGTGCTCTGGGATTTGGGCTTTTGGCGAAGCTGAGCTTAGAAAGAAGAATTGTCTTGTTAGTCATATGGAGTTACAACACTGAGCCAGAGCGCACCTCCAAGAAGAGAACATGTGAAGCACGGTGACAGAAACCACACAGGCTTAATGTCAATCTGAAATAACTAGCGCAAGACCACAGGTGGAGCTATCACACTGAAGGTGAACTTGAAAACGAGAGGTTTGAGAAGATGTGAAAGAGACTGTTCTGCCTAGGAACCAAACTGGCCTGCCTTCATATTTACAAAGAAAAAGAAACTCTAAAAATGTGCGGCAGCCTCAGAAGTGGGAAATTCCACCCAAATCTGACTCAACTGTGCTGAAGTGAAGTGGAATAAATAGTCTTTAGACTTTCACTTGTACACTCAGCTCGATGACAACAACAAGATCAAGCCTGGGACTTTTTTTTTTTCATCTGACACATTTCATCTTAGCTAATGCTTAAAATTCACAACACATCTTGCACCATTCCAGCACACCTTCTCTCTGTACTCTTAGAACTACGGTAACACAAAGCATGCTCTGAGGGACGCCACAGGAGAACGTTTCCCTAAAAGATCTTTCAATTGACAGTTTAATGTAAAAGTAATAGTTAGGGTTTAGTGTAAATGTAGAGGTTAGGGTTTAGTGTAAATGTAGGGGTTAGTGTTTAATGTAAATGTAGGGGTTAGGGTTTAGTGTAAATGTAGGGGTTAGGGTTTAGTGTAAATGTAGGGGTTAGTGTTTAGTGTAAATGTAGGGGTTAGGGGTTTAGTGTAAATGTAGGGGTTAGGGGTTTAGTGTGAATGTAGGGGTTAGGGTTTAGTGTAAATGTAGGAGTTAGGGTTTAGTGTAAATGTAGGGGTTAGGGGTTTAGTGTAAATGTAGGGGTTAGTGTTTAGTGTAAATGTAGGTGTTAGTGTTTAGTGTAAATGTAGAGGTTAGGGTTTAGTGTGAATGTAGGGGTTAGTGTTTAGTGTAAATGTAGAGATTAGGGTTTAGTGTAAATGTAGGGGTTAGTGTTTAGTGTAAATGTAGGGGTTAGTGTTTAGTGTAAATGTAGAGATTAGGGTTTAGTGTAAATGTAGGGGTTAGTGTTTAGTGTAAATGTAGGGGTTAGTGTTTAGTGTAAATGTAGAGGTTAGGGTTTAGTGTAAATGTAGGAGTTAGTGTTTAGTGTAAATGTAGAGGTTAGGGTTTAGTGTAAATGTAGGAGTTAGGGTTTAGTGTAAATGTAGAGGTTAGGGTTTAGTGTAAATGTAGAGGTTAGGGTTTAGTGTAAATGTAGGGGTTAGGGTTTAGTGTAAATGTAGGGGTTAAGGTTTAGTGTAAATGTAGGGGTTAGAGTTTAGTGTAAATGTAGGAGTTAGGGTTTAGTGTAAATGTAGAGGTTAGTGTTTGGTGTAAATGTAGGAGTTATTGTTTAGTGTAAATGTAGAGGTTAGTGTTTGGTGTAAATGTAGAGGTTAGTGTTTAGTGTAAATGTAGAGGTTAGAGTTTTGTGTAAATGTAGGAGTTATTGTTTAGTGTAAATGTAGAGGTTAGTGTTTAGTGTAAATGTAGAGGTTAGAGTTTTGTGTAAATGTAGGGGTTAGTGTTTAGTGTAAATGTAGGGGTTAGGGTTTAGTGTAAATGTAGAGTTTAGTGTTTGGTGTAAATGTAGGAGTTAGTGTTTAGTGTAAACGTAGGGATTAGGGTTTAGTGTAAATGTAGAGGTTAGGGTTTAGTGTAAATGTAGGAGTTAGTGTTTAGTGTAAATGTAGGGATTAGGGTTTAGTGTAAATGTAGGAGTTAGTGTTTATTGTAAATGTAGGGATTAGGGTTTAGTGTAAATGTAGAGGTTAGTGTTTAGTGTAAATATAGGGGTTAGGGTTTAGTGTAAATATAGGAGTTAGGGTTTAGTGTAAATGTAGAGGTTAGGGTTTAGTGTAAATGTAGGAGTTAGGGTTTAGTGTAAATGTAGGGGTTAGGGTTTAGTGTAAATATAGGGGTTAGGGTTTAGGGTAAATGTAGAGGTTAGGGTTAGTGTAAATGTAGGAGTTAGGGTTTAGTGTAAATGTAGGACTTAGGGTTTAGTGTAAATGTAGGGGTTAGGGTTTAGTGTAAATGTAGAGGTTAGTGTTTAGTGTAAATGTAGAGGTTAGGGTTTAGTGTAAATGTAGGAGTTAGTGTTTATTGTAAATGTAGGGATTAGGGTTTAGTGTAAATGTAGAGGTTAGGGTTTAGTGTAAATATAGGGGTTAGGGTTTAGTGTAAATGTAGGAGTTAGGGTTTAGTGTAAATGTAGAGGTTAGGGTTTAGTGTAAATGTAGGAGTTAGGGTTTAGTGTAAATGTAGGGGTTAGGGTTTAGTGTAAATATAGGGGTTAGGGTTTAGGGTAAATGTAGAGGTTAGGGTTTAGTGTAAATGTAGAGGTTAGGGTTTAGTGTAAATGTAGGACTTAGGGTTTAGTGTAAATGTAGGGGTTAGGGTTTAGTGTAAATGTAGAGGTTAGTGTTTAGTGTAAATGTAGAGGTTAGGGTTTAGTGTAAATGTAGGGGTTAGTGTTTAGTGTAAATGTAGGGGTTAGGGTTTAGTGTAAATGTAGGAGTTAGGGTTTAGTGTAAATGTAGAGGTTAGGGTTTAGTGTAAATGTAGGGTTTAGAGTTTAGTGTAAATGTAGAGGTTAGTGTTTAGTGTAAATGTAGGGGTTAGTGTTTAGTGTAAATGTAGAGGTTAGTGTTTAGTGTAAATGTAGAGGTTAGGGTTTAGTGTAAATGTAGGGGTTAGGGTTTAGTTTAAATGTAGGTGTTAGTGTTAAGTGTAAATGTAGGGGTTAGGGTTTAGTTTAAATGTAGGGGTTAGTGTTAAGTGTAAATGTAGAGGTTAGGGTTTACTGTAAATGTAGGGGTTAGAGTTTAGTGTAAATGTAGGGGTTAGTGTTAAGTGTAAATGTAGAGGTTAGGGTTTACTGTAAGTGTAGGTGTTAGGGTTTAGTGTAAATGTAGGAGTTAGTGTTTAGTGTAAATGTAGGGGTTAGGGTTTAGTGTAAATGTAGGAGTTAGTGTTTAGTGTAAACGTAGGGATTAGGGTTTAGTGTAAATATAGAGGTTAGGTTTTAGTGTAAATGTAGAGGTTAGTGTTTAGTGTAAATGTAGGGGTTAGGGTTTAGTGTAAATGTAGGGGTTAGTGTTTAGTGTAAATGTAGGGGTTAGTGTTTAGTGTAAATGTAGGGGTTAGTGTTTAGTGTAAATGTAGGGGTTAGGGTTTAATATAAATGTAGAGGTTAGGGTTTAGTGTAAATGTAGAGGTTAGTGTTTAGTGCAAATGTAGGGGTTAGTGTTTAGTGTAAATATAAGGGTTAGTGTTTAGTGTAAATGTAGGGGTTAGTGTTTAGTGTAAATGTAGGGGTTAGGGTTTAGTGTAAATGTGGGGGTTAGTGTTTAGTGTAAATGTAGGGGTTAGTGTTTAGTGTAAATGTAGGGGTTAGGGTTTAGTGTAAATGTGGGGGTTAGTGTTTAGTGTAAATGTAGGGGTTAGTGTTTAGTGTAAATGTAGGGGTTAGGGTTTAGTGTAAATGTAGGGGTTAGTGTTTAGTGTAAATGTAGGGGTCAGGGCTTAGTGTAAATGTAGGGGTTAGTGTTTAGTGTAAACGTAGGGAACCAAAAGACGTTCATTAGTTTCTCCGGTTGGGACTTCTGTTTTGTGAGGAGTGAAGGACAACCACGAAACATTAAACTTCTATAATGTCAAGGTTTCTTTCCCTACGTCCAAAGCAGGAAACCTTTTAGTTATCATATTTTTTATAAGACTGTAGCTCTCAAGAAGCTCATATCTAATTGGCTTGGTAGTCATCCCTTTGTCCTATGTAGGCCACACTCGTGAAGAAGCACTTTAGAACCTCTTTAGATCTGTAGAGCTATTTTAGGAGACTCGAGACCAGTCAGAGTTATATGGGCGCTCTAGATTCTTAGAAATGACACTGAGGAAGACACAAACCACTACATGGTTCTATATTGAGGCTTCAGCGCTGAGATGAAAGGTGCACGTAGTCAAGTGAAGGAGGCGGAGCTCACGTTCACTGAAATAGCACTTTTTCATCCAAAAGCTGGCTTCCCATGCTTTGTACCCTGCCGTCACTCATCGCTAAAAACAACCACGGGAAGTCTTTGTCGCACGGCTTTGTGTTTCGCCTTTGAAGCCCCTCCGGTGGTGACACGCTTCTAGAGTGAAGTGTTTAAAGAAAAGTGAAACTACACTCTGACTTATTAGAAAGAAATCATTGCTTTAAGGTTTGGAGGAGATGCTGTCTGCACTGGTAGCACCTTGTAAGGGTCATCTATCACATGGGTTTAGCAAGTTCTACCAATGTTTACCAATTCACCTACAGTCTATTAATTCTGTGGAGGTTCTTCTCATTCACACATCACGTTCACCAAACATTACTGAAATGTTTTAAAGGGAACCAAAAGTGGTTCTTCTATGTTATCTGGCAGAGAACCTATTTTAGTGCCTTTATTTGTGTGAAGAACATCCACATGACATCAAGAACTTTCACATGATGAAATGTTTCCAGGAAGAATGCTTCCACAGAATATAAGAAAAAAGGTTCTTCACGTTCACACATCACGTTGATATGGTATATATATGGTATATATGGTATCTGGCAGAGAACCTGTTTTAGCAACTTGATATTATAAGAGCGTAGAACCTTCACGTAATATTAAGATGATGTCAAGAAAAAAAAGTTCTTCACATTCACAAATCACATGCGCCAAACATTATTAACAATGTTATTAGGGGAACCAAAAGTGGTTCTTCTGTGGGATCTGGCAGAGAACCTGTTTTAGTGCCTTTATTTGTGTATAGAACCTCCACATAATATTGAGGTAAGTGACATGAAGAACCTCCACATGATGTTTCCAGGAAGAACCCTTAAATTAGAATAGAAGCTTTACATTCTGTGGATTATATACATTGCCGCTCAAAAGTTTGGGATCACAGTGAAATGTTCTTGTTTTAATGGAGTATCTTCTTCCTTAACACAACAATGGACTGACGGGTCTCTAAAGAAAGTTGTTTCTTTCTGGTCATTGTGAGTCGGTCAGCAAGCCATCAACTGCTGATGCTTCAGATACTAAACTAACCTAGAATGTTGTTCCCTTTTATACTCACTTATTAGTAGAATGTTTTTCAGCTGTACATCACAATTGATCAAGAGTGTCCCAACAACCAATTAGTCCAATAACATCCTTAACTTGGCGGCTGTACCAGGAGATTTAGACAGAGGACTGAGAATTGCTGACAACAGGACTATATGCTAAATAAGCCTCTATACAAAAATAGACTTTAATACAAACATTTTTATTCTTTAAAAATAATCTGATACACTTACATTAATTGTGAAATGAACAATATTGTTTGTGAATTGCATGAAAATTGCATGAAATTCTAAAGTGATCCTAAACTTTTGAGCAGTAGTGTATATATACAGTAGATCCAGAAAGTACACACAGCGCTTAAACTTTTTCCACAGTTTATGTTACAGTCTTATTCCAAAATGGTAGAAATATTTTTTCCCTAAACATTCTCCACACAATACCCCCTAATGACAATGTGAAAAAAAAAGTTTGTTTGAATGTTTTGCACATTTATTAAAAATAAAAATCACATGTACATAAGTATCAGCTTTTGCAATAGCACTCAGAATTGAGCTCAGGTGCTCCTGTTTCCAGTGATCATCCTTCAGCTGTTTCCATAACTTGATTGGAGTCCACCTGTGGTCTATCCAGTTGATTGGACATGATTTGGAAAGCCCATAGTGGACAGTACAAGTCCAAGGAACTGTCTGTAGACCTCCGAGGCAGGATTTCAGGTTTCTCTTGATGTTGTGTTTTGCAGTGTGTTAAACCTTGAAATTAAAGTTTTACATTAAAAGTTCCAGAAAAACAGCATGTTTAAAAGTATAACCTATTTTTTAAATATAAGTATTTGGGCAATTACTGTATGTAAGTGTGTATTTGGATGATAAGACTACACCTACCAAAGCAGACCATGACAATCGAAGTAAGCCTACATAAATGCTTATAAACGCTTCTTCCAGTGAGTGTCATCAATCAGAAAGGCTACTTTATCCAACCTTGATCAAAACTGGCAAATAAACCTTCATAGGACCTTCATAGTGAGTGACTACCGGATTAAACCATTCCTTTGTAGTGTTATGACAGCTGTTATGACAAGTTCATGTAGCCTTATAAACAACACCCTACAGTAAAGAGTCAGCGAGATGACTTTGGCGTGGGATGCTTATGAGTAATTCAATTCTTATTTTTCTGTTTCACCCTCCTGCACTTAGGGAGGTTCTCTTTAGAGTTTTAGTTCCTCTTAGAGTTCCTCTATCCTGCACGTGGGGAGGTTCTCTTCTGAGTCTTGGTTTGCTTCATGCTTGTAGGCAGGTCCTCATTTTAAGTGTTGGGTCCCCTCAGTATTTCTCCCTCTGTGTAATTAGGAAGGTTCTCCTGTTGAGTCTTGGTTCCCTTCAGAGTTTATTTTCTGTGCTGTAAGGAAGGTTTTGTTCTCCTTTTAGGTCTTTGTTGCCCTCAATGTTTCATGCTTGTAAGAAGGTCCTCGTTTTAAGTGTTGGTTCCCCTCAGTATTTCACCCTCCTGCACTTAGGGAGGTTCTCTTTTTGAGTCTTGGGTCCTCTCAGTGTTTCTGACTCATGCTTTTAGGAAGGTCCTCATTTTAAGTGTTGGTTCCCCTCAGTATTTATCACTCTGTGTAATTAGGAAGGTTCTCCTGTTGAGTCTTGGTTCCCTTCAGGGTTTATTTTCTGTGCTGTAAAGAAGGTTTTATTTAATCTCGTGGTTCCTCTCAGTGTTTTCTCTTTATGCTCTTACGGAGGCTTTCCTATTGACTCTCAGTGGTTCTGATGTACTTAGGGAGGTTCTCCTTATAGGTCTTGGTTCCTCTTAGTGTTTCTGCCTCATGCATGTAGCAAGGTCTTCGTTTTAAGTGTTGGTTCCCCTTAGTATTTATCACTCTGTGTACTTAGGGAGGTTCTCCTTTTAGGTCTTGGTTCCTCTCAGTGTTTCTGCCTCATGCTTGTAGGAAGGTCCACGTTTTAAGTGTTGGTTCCGCTCAGTGTTTCACCCTCCTGCACTTAGGGAGGTTCTCTTTTTGAGTCTTGGGTCCTCTGAGTATTTTTCGCTAATGCTCTTAGGAAGGTCCTTGTTTTAATTGTTGGTTCCTCTCAGTGTTTCACCCTCATGTACCTAGGGAGGTTTTCCTTTTAGGTCTTGGTTGCTCTCAATGTTTCATGCTTGTAGGAAGGTCCTCGTTTTAAGTGTTGGTTCCCCTCAGTATTCCTCCCTCTGTGTACTTAAGTCTTGGTTCCCTTCAGAGTTTATTTTCTGTGCTGTAAGGGAGGTTTTATTAAATATCGTGGTTCCTCTCACTGTTTCATCTTCATGCTCTAAGGAAGCTTCTCCTTTTTTAGTCTTGGTTCTCCTTAGTGCATAATGCCCATGTTCTAAATGAGGTCTTATCTTATGTCTTGGTTTTTCTCAGGGGTTTTCTTCACGCTTCTAAGGAGGCCTTTCTATTGACACTCAGTGTTTCTCTATTATGTACTTAGGGAGGGTCTCCTTATAGGTCTTGGTTCCTCTTAGTGTTTCTGCCTCATGTATGTAGAAAGGTCCTTGTTTTAAGTGTTGGTTCCTCTCAGTGTTTCACCCTTCTGCACTTAGGGAGGTTCTCTTTTTGAGTCTTGGGTCTTCTGAGTATTTCTCGCTAATGCACTTAGGGAGGTTCACCTGTTAGGTCTTGGTTCCTTTCAATGTTTCTGCCTCATGAATTTAGGAATATCCCTGTTTTAATTGTTGGTTCCCCTCAATGGTCCTCCTCCTGCACTAAGAGAAGTTCTCTTTTGAGTCTTGGTTCCCCTCATGCACTTAGGGAGGTTCTCCTTTTAGATCTTGGTTTCTCTCAGTGCTTCTGCCTCATGCATGTAGTAAGGTCCTCGTTTTAAGTGTTGGGTCCCCTCAGTATTTCTCCCTCCATGTACTAGGTTCTCCTGTTGAGTCTTGGTTCTCCTGAGTGTTTTTTTCTGTGCTGTAGGGGAGGTTTTATTTAATCTCTTGAGCTACTTTAGGCTGCTTTATCAAGCAAACCATTCAAAGTTAAGTAAAAACTGTCTCTTATATGAGCTCATGGTTTTCTCTATGGTTGCGGTCTCATTATGGTCTCGTTGTCACACAAGGGCAACAACAAAAGAGCGAGGAGGTCCCAAAATGAAAGAGTAAACAAACTTTGATTAATTAAATGTCTCAAAATAAACCAAAAGATCATTTTCATCAAGCGTTTATTATATACCATCCAATATGCATGGAGGGCTAGCAGTCAGTCCGTCATCCCCACAAACCCCAGGCGTTCCAGTCCCTGCAAGCATCTGTGTAAACAGGTAAACATCCATCTGCCCACCCCCACCCCCACCTCCACCTCCACTGATGAGAAACACCGAACTCTGCCTATATAGGGAAACAAAATGGGTTGAGAGAGTGAGAGAGAGAGAGATAAACCACCATACCAGGATGTGGGGAGGGTTTTGTCTTTCCTCTCCTTTTAATCTTCTTTCTTTTATTTGGTTTGTATGTACTTTCTATTTCCTGATTCCTCCACTCCTCGCTCTCAGATCCGTCTGCTCTACGACGAATCACATGCATCGCTCGTGCGTCTTCAGTAGAATTTTCCTTTGCCGGAAAACTACTGGAGGATAAAGCCGCGTCTGCCCCGCCGACTTTGATATGCAAATCAGCACAGAGAGAAAAGTCTGCTTACCTAACAAACTCCAACAGGTCCCACCAGCCCACCCGCTGGGCTCTGATAGGTCAGGTGCAGAGTGATGCTCAGAAACCTGACGGTGGTTTTCCACGTGCATAACGTTAACCTCAATATAGAGCACGTCCTCACAGACACACCTACAGGCCTCATGAAGAGCAGAGATGTTCTTGCTTGAGGTTTCCACTCCTATGCAGTTATTGGTGAATGGATCTACGGTGGTTGTCACCCAGATTCTGGGCTGTTCCTCTAGGGCAGTGGAGGCCAGCAGGTTTACTGGTCTGGTCTGAACACATCTGATCCAGATCCTTAGGTCATGATCAGGTGTATTTAGCCAAAGGGTTGATCTCCAGGAGTGGACTAGTCATCAGTGCTTTAGAGTCTTGGTTCCTCTCAGTGTTTCACCCTAATGCATGTAGGGAGGTTCTCGTTTGGCTTGTCTCAGTGTTTCTTTTTCATGCTTTAGTTTTTCTTTTGAAGTATCAGTAACTAGTGATAACAGTTAGCTCTAGAACCAGCAAAACAACCAAGTAGCCAGCAGTCTAAGCTCTAAGTAAATTGGGAAATCAAGCATACCTTACCAGCAAAGAAGACAAATCCAATCAAGACACACTAGCACACCAATTCTAGAAGGTAGAGGGGAACACCCCCTCAATATGTCTGCTTATTGGCTAGTCAGGCCACTCCCAGCAGTTCACACCTTGGCTCACACCTGAACCCAGACCTGAAACTAGTAATTAGTAATAACAATTAACTCTAGAACCAGCAAAAGTAAATTGGACACTCAAGCCTAGCTTACCAGCAGAGAAGACAAATCCAATCAGGACACACACTAGCACAATCTCTTCTCTTTTGAGTTTTGGTACCCCTCATGCACTTAGGGAGGTTCTCCTTTTAGGTTTTTGTTTCTTCTCAGTGTTTCTGCCTCATGTTTGTAGGAAGGTTCTTCTGTCAGGTCTTGGTTCCTCTCAGTGTTTCTTCCTCATGCCCTTAAGGAGGTTCTCCTAGGTCTTAGGTCTTGGTTAATCTTATATATATATATATATATATATATATATATATATATATATATATATATATATATATATATATATTTTTTTTTTTTTTTTTTTTCATTTATTTTCTGAACTGCTTATCCTTCTGGGCTGCAGGGGGTTACTGGAGCCTATCCCAGTGCTCATTGGATGGAGGTTGCTCAACTTGACTCCATGTGTTTGGACTGTAGAAGTAAACACCCGCAGACACATAGACGAGGAGAACTTGCAAACTCCACACAGAAAGGATCCTGGTTGCCTGGCTGGGAAATTAAACTTAGATCCATCTTGCCTATACATATAGTGCTTGCATTACTTAGTCCTTAGTGCTTATAGGGTTTGTTTAGTAGCTTGTACTCTGGAATTCAGTGCAGGTTGAAGCTAGTGCAGCAACAGTAGGGCCTCAGTACACCAGTATAGTGAACGTGAAGGCAGGCAGACCTCGTAAAGTGTCCAGTGAGTGAAAATACAAGCTAAGAGTTTCTACTAAACCTCTTGTGACAACATACAAGCTATGAAACACGCAAGAAGGATCTAACCACTTGAGGGCCAATAGGATTGGTGCAGCTACCGGTCTCAGACACTTGTAATGTAATTAATGTGTCTAATCCAAAGGAAGCGCTGGATTTGCAGAGAGAGAGAAAGAGAGAGAGAGAGAGAGAGAGAGAGAGAGGTTTGAGGGAGTGACAGAAAGGAAACCGAGCGTGATTCCTTCAGGAGTTCCCACATACGGGCGGATCCATAGATGCTTGTGGAGCAGGTAGCAGCCTGCTGGGCTGGCAGCGGAGCTGGATTCAGGAATCTCGCAACGCTTGCTCTCCAAGCCGAAAAGGCAGCCACACACAGCAGCTGCCGCCCAGACAGAGAGCCCTCCAGCAGGTCACCACGAGGTCAACCAGCTCAAGACGTTACCTGAAGGCAGTGCTAGGAAACCTGTCTGAGGCTCAATGCATTTGTCATTTGTCTCAGGCCACTGAGGAAGACGGGAGCTGTAATGAAGAACAAGCTCCCCCCTCAATGTTATCATGCAGCCACTTCAAAAGGCATGATGAAGCCGAGACATTAGCTTTATTCCTCTGATTGAAGACAGACGTTTCCAGGCCTACACCAGAGTGGGGCGAGATTAAATCGCTCTCTCACTAAACCAGCCACCGCTCAGACACACATGCAGCACGGCCGGGCTTTGGTCCATCAGATAATAAGATTAAGGGAGTGATAGTCTGTCCTGCCAGAGTAATTGACGATTAGCTGATAAAGATTAGGGCTTAATGGGCCAGTGCTATTTTTACTGCACTACCGAGGACCGGGCTACTGGCTACTGCTAGTACAGGTTGAACCCTTTTGGGGGGTCAAGCTCTGAGAGTTACCCTGCAATAAATTTGGGCTGCTGTACTTGCTATATTAAATTTATAAGATAATTATATACACTACTGGCCAAACGTTTTAGAACACTACCAGTTAAAGGTGTAAGAACACTACCGGTCAAAGGTTTTAGAACAGTTCTAAAACGTTTGGCTGGTAGTATATTTAAAACGTTTGGCTGGTAGTGTATCTAAAACGTTTGGCTGGTAGTGTACTAAAACGTTTGGCTGGTAGTATATTTAAAACATTTGGTTGGTAGTGTATCTAAAACGTTTGGTTGGTTGTGTATCTAAAACGTTTGACTGGTTGTGTATCTAAAACGTTTGGCTGGTAGTGTATCTAAAACGTTTGACTGGTAGTGTACTAAAACGTTTGGCTGGTAGTGTATCTAAAACGTTTGGCTGGTAGTGTATCTAAAACGTTTGGTTGGTTGTGTATCTAAAACGTTTGGCTGGTAGTGTATCTAAAACGTTTGGCTGGTAGTGTATCTAAAACGTTTGGCTGGTAGTGTACTAAAACGTTTGGCTGGTAGTGTATCTAAAACGTTTGACTGGTTGTGTATCTAAAACGTTTGGCTGGTAGTGTATCTAAAGCGTTTGACTGGTAGTGTATCTAAAACGTTTGGCTGGTAGTGTACTAAAACGTTTGACTGGTAGTGTATCTAAAACGTTTGGCTGGTAGTGTATCTAAAACGTTTGGCTCGTAGTGTATCTAAAACGTTTGACTGGTAGTGTATCTAAAACGTTTGACTGGTAGTGTTACTAAAACGTTTGGCTGGTAGTGTATCTAAAACGTTTGGCTGGTAGTGTATCTAAAACGTTTGGTTGGTTGTGTATCTAAAACGTTTGGCTGGTAGTGATCTAAAACGTTTGGCTGGTAGTGTATCTAAAACGTTTGACTGGTAGTGTATCTAAAACGTTTGACTGGTTGTGTATCTAAAACGTTTGGCTCGTAGTGTATCTAAAACGTTTGTCTGGTAGTGTACTAAAACGTTTGATTGGTAGTGTATCTAAAACGTTTGGCTGGTAGTGTATCTAAAACGTTTGGCTGGTAGTGTATCTAAAACGTTTGGCTGGTAGTGTACTAAAACGTTTGACTGGTAGTGTATCTAAAATGTTTGACAGGTAGTGATCTAAAACGTTTGACTGGTAGTGTATCTAAAACGTTTGACTGGTTGTGTATCTAAAACGTTTGGCTCGTAGTGTATCTAAAACGTTTGTCTGGTAGTGTACTAAAACGTTTGATTGGTAGTGTATCTAAAACGTTTGGCTGGTAGTGTATCTAAAACGTTTGGCTGGTAGTGTATCTAAAACGTTTGGCTGGTAGTGTATTTAAAACGTTTGACTGGTAGTGTATCTAAAACGTTTGACTGGTAGTGTATCTAAAACGTTTGACTGGTAGTGATCTAAAACGTTTGTCTGGTAGTGTATCTAAAACGTTTGTCTGGTAGTGTACTAAAACGTTTGGCTGGTAGTGTATCTAAAACGTTTGGCTGGTAGTGTTACTAAAACGTTTGGCTGGTAGTGTATCTAAAACGTTTGGCTGGTAGTGTATCTAAAACGTTTGGTTGGTTGTGTATCTAAAACGTTTGGCTGGTAGTGATCTAAAACGTTTGGCTGGTAGTGTATCTAAAACGTTTGACTGGTAGTGTATCTAAAACGTTTGACTGGTTGTGTATCTAAAACGTTTGGCTCGTAGTGTATCTAAAACGTTTGACTGGTAGTGTATCTAAAACGTTTGACTGGTAGTGTAGCAACTATTTGCTGAGACCTGTTGGATCTACTTTCTTTGGCGGAGTAAAGCAGTTCCAGCAGTTTAGAGTATAGCAACCATTTGCTGAGACTTTTTGGAACTACTTTCTGTGGTGGAGTAAAGCAGTTCCAGCAGTTTAGAGTAAAGCGTCCATTTGCTGAGACTTGATAGAACTACTTTCTTTGGTGGAGTAAAGCAGTTCTGGAAGTTTAGAGTAGAGCATCCATTTGCTGAAACTTTTTGGAACTACTTTCTCTGGTGGAGTAAAGCAGTTCCAGCAGTTTAGAGTAAATCATCAATTTGCTGAGACTTGATAGAACTACTTTCTTTGGTGGAGTAAAGCAGTTCCAGCAGCCTAGTGTTAAGCAACCATTACTATGACTTGGTAGAACTACTTTCTTTGGTGGAGTAAAGCAGTTCCAGCAGCCTAGTGTTAAGCAACCATTACTATGACTTGGTAGAACTACTTTCTTTGGTGGAGTAAAGCAGTTCCAGCAGCCTAGTGTTAAGCAACCATTACTATGACTTGGTAGAACTACTTTCCTTGATGAAAGAAAGTAGTTCCAGCAGTTTAGAGTAAAGCCTCCATTTCCTGAGACTTGGTAGAACTACTTTCTTTGGTGGAGTAAAGCAGTTGCAGTTTAGAGTAAAGCCTCCATTTGCTGAGACTTGGTAGAACTACTTTCTTTGGTGGAGTAAAGCAGTTGCAGTTTAGAGTAAAGCCTCCATTTGCTGAGACTTGGTAGAACTACTTTCTTTGGTGGAGTAAAGCAGTTGCAGTTTAGAGTAAAGCCTCCATTTGCTGAGACTTGGTAGAACTACTTTCTTTGGTGGAGTAAAGCAGTTGCAGTTTAGAGTAAAGCTTCCATTTGCTGAGACTTGGTAGAACTACTTTCCTTGATGAAAGAAAGTAGTTCCAGCAGTTAGAGTAAAGTATCCATTTGCTGAGACTTGGTAGAACTACTTTCCTTGATGAAAGAAAGTAGTTCCAGCAGTTAGAGTAATGCAGCTATTGCTGTAACTTGCTGCAACTGGTGTTCTTGACGGCGTACGGGGTAAAAGACATGCAGTTATCAGATCTGGGCCTCTTCCAGTGAAAATCAGATGTATTACTGAGTAAATACGTAAGCAGTGCAGTTTTTGGCAGAGGTTGCTTTCCTTTGTTTTGGCATCACATGAAAGGGGACTGTTGCTTTTACACAGGTTTGCATAGTAGTTCCAGCTGCTTCTAGTAAAGTATCGGAAATGTTATTAAACAATAATATATAATAATAATAATAATAAAAAAAAAGATTTTAATTAAATTAACACTAAAGTATACATTGGGTGATTTTCACTTTTCTGCATGATGTAAGCTCGACAGCTGCTCTTTATGGCCCGTGAAAGTTTCGTGATGAATGGACCAATAGAAACGCTCCAAAACCACTTAAAACAAACCTTCTTTGCATTCGCTTCCATTGAAAGCTAAGGCAGTTTTGGGCTTCTCCTGTAAAACCCGTTCCTGTCTTGGAGACGCTGGTTCTTTGTTGGACGGAGACGAAAAGTCAGGAGAGCGTCATACGTGACTGTTGGACTGTTATTCTCTCTCGCTGGATTATTAGAGCGTACCCCAAAAACTTGCACCGTTTAACCCGACTTGCATAAGGACTGTACAATTGCGGTTACTTTCTCTTTTCGTTTCCATTTCCTGTTGCTGGCGACAACGCCGCGCTCTCTGATTGGTTGCCGAGCGCCTTGTTTAGTTTCAAACGCCGCCGGCGAACTCAGCACCCGCCCCGTGTCCTCAAGCTGCTGTTAAAGTTTGGTTATCTGTGACTGAAACCGATACTACTAAGATGAGTGTTGCGGTGCGCGTCCTGCTCCGCATCTCGAGTGTGAACACGCCCACATCAATTCAGAACTAGAGTGTCTGAATGAATCAGACTTATATATAGAGGCCTAGTTGTATATATTAGCGCCCCCTGCCCCCCATTCGCTCAGACCACGTGTGCCAGCAGTCCACATCCTTTGTTGCCTTTTTAGTCGAGTATGAAGTGAATGGGTGGTCTGAATGTACTCGGGTGTGAAGTACAGATATAACGACTGGAGTATTTTTTAACTATTCCTTTTATTTTTAGTGGCGAGTCGCAGCAGAAAGCAGAGCAGGAACATCAGTGACACTGAAAAAGGACAAATTAACAAGTAGTATTTATTTATAAATGTTGTTATAATACAGTTATAACATGGTAATAATTGAACCAATGAATCTTTGATCTGAATAATAATGACACTGTAAAGTAGTAAGTTATTTTAATAATACAGTTATAACATGATAAGAACATGATATTATAATATACAAATTAACTAATAGTAAAATGATTTAATTAATGAATATTGTTACAATACAGTTATAACATGGTAATAAGTGCACTAATTAAGCCCTTGTAATTATAGGCAATGCAACCTCTTATAAAAGTTATATTAAGAATACAAGATAACATGATAATTACATGATATTATAATAAACAAATTAACAATTAGTTCAATATTTACCTATAACAGTTTTTACAATACAGTTATAACATGATTCAAAAATGTAACTAATGATGCCTTCATAATCATACATCAATGTAAAGCCTTTCATTATAAGTTATTTTAATAATTCAGTTATAACATGATATTATAATATATATGCTAACAAATTGTTTATTATTTAATCTCTAAATATTGTTATAATACAGTTATAACATGGTTATAAGTGCACTAATTAAGCTTTTGTAGTAACTGTCAATGAAACCTCTTATAAAAGTTATATTAAAAATACAGTTATAACATGATAATAACATGATATTATAATAAACAAATTAACAATTAGTTCAATATTTACCTATAACAGTTGTTACAATACAGTTATTACATGATTAAAAAATTGAACTAATGATGCCTTTATAATCATACATCAATGTAAAGCCTTTCATTATGTTATTTTAATAATTCAGTTATAACATGATATTATAATATATATGCTAACAAATTGTTTATTATTTAATCTCTAAATATTGTTATAATACAGTTATAACATGGTTATAAGTGCACTAATTAAGCTTTTGTAGTAACTGTCAATGAAACCTCTCATTAAAGTTATATTAAAAATACAGTTATAACATGATAATAACATGATATTATGATAAACAAATTAATAATTAGTTTAATATTTACCTATAACAGTTGTTATTATACAGTTATAACATGATAATAAGTGAAGTAATTATTCCTTCATAATGATACATCAATGTAAAGTCTTGTAAAAGTTAGTTATAATAATGATACAGTTATAAGATGATAAGTAAAGTAATAATGCATTCATAATCATATATCAATGTAAAGTCTTACTGATAAAAGTTATTTTAATAACACAGTTCTAACATGATAATAACATGATATGATAATACAGTTATAACATATTGATTAGTGACATAATAAGTTCATGGTAATAATGCAAATTTATATTAATGATGGTTGTAACAGGATAATAACGTTATATTATAATAAACAAATTAACAATTAGTATAATATTTACCTATAACAGTTGTTATTAAACTGTTATAACATGATAATAAGTGTACTTATTAATAATAATGCCTTCATAATCATATAAGTTATTTTAATAATACAGTTATAACTTAAAAATAAGTGAGCTAATAAGTTCCTGATAATAATACATCAATGCAGTTATATTAATGATACAGTTCTAATAAAACTGGAACTGGAAAGACCATCAGTGACACTGAAAAGGAGAAATTAACAGTGTAATTATTTACTAAAAGTTTGTAATAATGCAGTTATAACAGGATAGTAAATGAACAAATGAATCCCTGGCAATAATACACCAATACAAATTCTGGCAAACCCTCAGAGCCGTTTATGTGGCTGGTTTTTATGAATGAACTTCTCAATTACAGTTCTCTATTCAGAGAGGAACCGAGAGGCTTTAGGTTTGGTCAAAATATACGTTACCAAAAGAAAAAGGAAGAGACATAGTATCCTGTCTACAGGCTCATGCTTGACCTTTAGACGTCTAGAGTGGGTGGTGGATCATTCTCATCACTGCAGTGGTGGTGATGTGTTAGTGTATGTTGTGCTAGTGTGAGTGGATCAGACTGCTGGAGTGTTTAGACACCTGAGCATCACTGCTGGACTGCGAATCATCCACCAACCA
Organism: Megaleporinus macrocephalus; assembly: GCA_021613375.1. Classification (NCBI taxonomy): domain Eukaryota; kingdom Metazoa; phylum Chordata; class Actinopteri; order Characiformes; family Anostomidae; genus Megaleporinus; species Megaleporinus macrocephalus. The sequence goes on along the minus strand of CM038727.1, from coordinate 6,765,566 downwards.
AAACTATCCAGACAGCAGTGTCCTGTGGGTGGTGTCCTGTGTCCACTGATGAAGAACTAGAGGAACACAAACTGTGCAGCAGCAGATGAGCTACTGTCTCTGACTTTACATCTACAAGGTGGACCAGCAAGTAGTAGGAGTGTCAAATAGAGTGGACAGTGAGTGAACACGTCAATGTCACTGCAGTGCTTAGAATGACCCACCACCCAAATAACACCTGTTCTGTGGTGGTCCTGTGGGGGTCTTGATCATTAAAGAACAGAGTAATAAAGTATATAGAGAATCAGATGAACTACAGTCTGTAAGTGGAGCTCCTGTATGGTCAGTGGAGCTGATACAGTGGGCAGTGAGTGTATGTATTACAGAAATAACCAATAAGCATCTGCTTTTTCAGTCTTGTGTTGCTGTGGATCATTCAACCTGAGACTGGGAGCTGATTAGCCTTATCATTAAGTGATGCTATGCAAACGCTAACCAAACACAAGAGCAGAATTCCCCCACAGGTTTCAGCTCCGTCAGGTGGCGCAAAGCGAGAGCTGAATCACAGAGCACGTAACCTTCTTACCAGAATGAATCAGAAAGCCTTATTCTTAGCAAAGTGTTTCAGTCTATCAGCTCATCCTTTTTTTCCACCTTGTAAAGGCCAGAACTGTGCTTTTCTCTACGCGTTACACACAGATATTAAACATATACATGTAATTATTATTAATATTAATAAAGTTCATGCAGCTTCTCTGTATTCCTGCAAAGTATTTGAACTGCAGTGCAGTGTTTTGTAAATATATGAACCATAAATTACTGTTTATCTCTTGCAATACTACAATTAACTGACTTCTCATTGAAAGTTTTGGTGTAATGATGAATAGTTTGAGTTGGTTTGAATAAAAATGAGCTTTTCTGCAGGTTTGCATTGTATATATATATGAGAAAAAAATATGTATTTGCTTTTATTTCCTACGAAGTTTATGTTTTTGTTTAGAAAGTCAACATCACATGCAACCTGACTAGCAGTCAATGCATTTTTTTAGATGTTTTAGTATACTTAGGTCTTTATATTTAGGTCTGGTAAGGTCTTTTATAATAATTAATGAATTTATTTATTATTTTTTGATTGAAATGTCATGTATTTATTCCTACCATAGTATAGAGATGGGACCGATCCAATACAATATCGGTATCGGGGCCGATATTGACGTAATTGTTTCAGTTTTGTGTTTTAAATATTTGATATAAAAGAAAACTATTGTGTTTGTATATGCCTTTGGGATGCATTTGTATTAAATGCATGTGTGTACTCTTCTAAGTGCTGTGTCTATTTCAGCCTCATTATGTAACCTTAAAAATAGTACCAATGGTAATAAACTAAAGAGCCCTTATATCGGTATTTGTATCGGTATCAGTATCGGTATTGGCAGTTATCGAAACGGTATCGAAACGGAACTGAAAAACACTAAATCAGCCCATCACTACCATAGTATAGAATCTACCCTTTAAAGGAGATGCAATTGATTTGCATTGTGAAGTATGTATGCAAACTGTATTGGTCTTGCCAAAACAATGATAAAAGACCTATAACATACCAAGTTTTTGAAATAATAGGAAAGTCCCTGTTGACCTTTACATTGTGTTATAACACCATCCATGATGAATGGCCCATAAATAAATGACCTTAAATGACTTGTAAGTATGTTTGGCTTCATTGCCTTCCATTAAAAGTATAGGAAGTTTTCATTTTAAAGATATGAAGCTTTGTTCAGCAGCGATATGCTAAAATCAATATGGAACTGAAATAACACACTAAGACCAAAGTCAACTGTTCCAGCTTGCAATTTGTTTTCAGTCTGTATTTTCTCTGTAATACTGCAAAACATCTGAACTGCAAACTAGTGATATTTTGTATTTTATGATCCGTAAATGACTTTATATCTCTTGCAATAGTACAATTAACTGACTTCTCACTGAAAGTTTTGTTGTAATGATCAATAGTTTGAGTTGGTTTGATTAAAAACTTGCTTTTCTGCAGGTTTGCATTGTATATGTATGAAAAAAAATATGTATTTGCTTTTATTTCCTATGAAAGCTATGTTTTTGTTTAGAAAGTCAACAACACATACAACCTGGCTAG
>CM038727.1:6698441-6758441 GCA_021613375.1 Megaleporinus macrocephalus | reverse complement strand
ACAGCTGTACTTTTAAGGTTTTCTTTGAAAAACTGGAATGAAATAAGACTATTTACACTCATATGTCAGTATGTCCCTCATTTTCTATGTAGACGAGTCAAAAATGACCTGCACGGTACAAACATGATGAGAACCACACCTTCAGGTTTACAGAAGGCTTTGTTTTGCAGTGCAGCGTGAATGGCGGTGTACATGTAATCGCACTTTTTGAAACAGGTCCAACCTGCATGATCTAGTCATCACATTACATACCACCCTCCAAAACGAGAGACACAACTGATTTCCTGTCATTTGCCTTCGGTGCAGCCTTCTATCTCTTGTTTTTATCTAGCTTGTCTACACTTCTTCTTTCTAATCTCTGAGTGATTTACTCATCTGGCTCTGCGGTGCATTCGTGAGATGAACAGATATTCACTGCTCGCATCACGCAGTGAAAGATGCAGACGGTTAAAGTCCCTGTAAACAGTAAGAAATATGAGTTTTGAGTTTGTCACACCAGACTCTTAGTGCTATAGTGTATGGTGGATGGCGGGTTGGTTGGGGTCGTTCCTTAGATCTAGAGAAACGTACCCTGTCAGAGGAGTTCATAGTGGTGGTGATAGTAACCGGACATCTAAAGCATTTAACAATTTTGAATGATGCCTCTTGTAAAGTTCTGAAAAAGAAATAGTGATAAATACACGGCCTGTGTTTGGCCTAAAACCTATTTCATGGAACTCCAACAATAAACCGCTCTGACAGATTCTGCTAACTGCTTGATTAGTGGCCACCAGTTTGGAGATCTACTTCCCTGCAGAGTATATAGTCAACCGGCATCTAACATGCTGGCCCGCCCCCCACCTTACCTAGCACAAACACATTTAATCAGAACCAACCAATCAGAAACTTGTAAAGAAGTTCTTTATCTAAAGCAGCTGTGATGGATTGTGGTTGGTACTAGACTCTGCAGGAAGGTGGAGGTCAAGGGATTAGAAACCAGTTGTTGTCCAGCCAGGAACAGTGTCAGTCGAATCTTATAATTTGTAATGAAGTTCATTATCTAGAGCACCTTTGACCGATTGTAATCGGTACTAGACTTTGGATGATTGTTTTCCAGCAAGTAACAGTGTCAGTCTACTCTTGTAACTTTTAAATAAGTTCAATATCTAGAGCAGCTGTGACTGATTGTGGTCGGTACTAGACTCTGGAGGATTGTTTTCCAGCAAGGAACAGTGTCAGTCGACTCTAGTAACTTGTAAAGAAGTTCATTATCTAGAGCAGCTGTGACAGATTGTTGTTGGTACTAGACTCCGCAGGAAGGTAGATGTCCATGGACTAGAAACCACTTGTTTCCCAGTCAGGAACAGTGTCAGTCAACTCTTGAAAAATTGTGAAGAAGTTCATTATCCACAGCAGCTGTGACTGATTGTAGTTGGTACTAGACTCTGGAGATTTGTTTTCCAGGCAGGAACAGTGTCAGTCGACTCTTATAATTTGTAATGAAGTTCATTATCTAGAGCAGCTGTGACTGACTGTAGTTGGCACTAGACTCTGTAGAATTGTTTCCCAGTCAGGAACAGTGTCAGTCAACTCTTGAAAATTGGAAAGAAGTTCATTATCTAGAGCACCTGTGACCAATTGTGGTCGGTACTAGACTCTGTAGGATTGTTTTCCACTCAGGAACTGTGTTAGTCGACTATTGCAACTTGTAAAGAAGTTCATTATCTAGAGCAGCTGTGACAGAGTGTGGTCGGTACTAGACTCTGTAGGATTGTTTTCCACTCAGGAACTGTGTTAGTCGACTATTGCAACTTGTAAAGAAGTTCATTATCTAGAGCAGCTGTGACAGAGTGTGGTTGGTACTAGACTCTGGAGGATTGTTTTCCAGCAAGGAACAGTGTCAGCCAACTCTTGTAACTTTTAAATAAGTTCATTATCTAGAGCAGCTGTGACTGATTGTGGTCGGTGCTAGACTCTGCAGGAAGGTAGATGTCCACAGACTAGAAACCAGTTGTTTTCCAGTCAGAAACAGTGTCAGTCAACTCTTGAAACTTGTTAAGAAGTTCATTATCTAGAGCAACTGTGACAGATTGTGTTTGGTACTAGACTCCGCAGGAAGGTAGATGTCCACAGACTAGAAACCAGTTGTTTTCCAGTCAGAAACAGTGTCAGTCTACTCTTAAAAATTGGAAAGAAGCTCATTATCTAGAGCAGCTGTGACTGATTGTGGTCGGTACTAGACTCTGCAGGAAGGTAGATGTCCACAGACTAAAAACCAGTAGTTTTCCAGTCAGAAACAGTGTCAGTCAACTCTTGAAACTTGTTAAGAAGTTCATTATCTAGAGCAGCTGTGACCGATTGTGTTTGGTACTAGACTCCGCAGGAAGGTAGATGTCCACAGACTAGAAACCAGTTGTTTCCCAGTCAGGAACAGTGTCAGTCAACTCTTAAAAATTGGAAAGAAGCTCATTATCTAGAGCAGCTGTGACTGATTGTGGTCGGTACTAGACTCTGCAGGAAGGTAGATGTCCACAGACTAAAAACCAGTAGTTTTCCAGTCAGAAACAGTGTCAGTCTACTCTTGAAACTTCTTAAGAAGTTCATTATCTAGAGCAGCTGTGACTGATTGTTGTTGGTACTAGACTCCGCAGGAAGGTAGATGTCCATAGACTAGAAACCAGGTGTTTTCCAGTCAGAAACAGTGTCAGTCTACTCTTGAAACTTGTAAAGAAGTTCATTATCTAGAGGAGCTGTGACAGAGTGTGGTTGGTACTAGACTCTGCAGGATTGTTTTCCAGTAAGGAACAGTGTCAGTCAACTCTTAAAAATTGGAAAGAAGCTCATTATCTAGAGCAGCTGTGACAGAGTGTGGTTGGTACTAGACTCTGCAGGAAGGTAAATGTCCACAGACTAGAAACCAGTTGTTTTCCAGTCAGAAACAATGTCAGTCAACTCTTGAAACTTGTAAAGAATTTCATTATCTAGAGCAGCTGTGACAGATTGTAGCTGGCACTAGACTCTGGGGGATTGTTTTCCAGTAAGGAACAGTATCAGTCGACTCTTGTAACTTGTAAAGAAGTTCATTATCTAGAGCAGCTGTGACAGATTGTTGTTGGTACTAGACTCCGCAGGAAGGTAAATGTCCATAGACTAGAAACCAGTTGTTTTCCAGTCAGAAACAGTGTCAGTCTACTCTTGTAACTTGTAAAGATGTTCATTATCTAGAGTAGCTGTGACAGATTGTAGTTGGCACTAGACTCTGCAGGATTGTTTTCCAGTAAGGAACAGTGTCAGTTGACTCTTGTAACTTGTAAAGAAGTTCATTATCTAGAGCAGCTGTGACTGATTGTGATCGGTACTAGACTCTGCAGGAAGGTAGATGTCCATAGACTAGAAACCAGTTGTTTTCCAGTCAGAAACAGTGTCAGTCTACTCTTGAAACTTGTAAAGAAGTTCATTATCTAGAGGAGCTGTGACAGAGTGTGGTTGGTACTAGACTCTGCAGGATTGTTTTCCAGTAAGGAACAGTGTCAGTCAACTCTTAAAAATTGGAAAGAAGCTCATTATCTAGAGCAGCTGTGACAGAGTGTGGTTGGTACTAGACTCTGCAGGATTGCTTTCCAGTAAGGAACAGTGTCAGTCGACTCTTGTAACTTGTAAAGAAGTTTATTATCTAGAGCAGCTGTGACCGATTGTGGTTGGTACTAGACTCCGCAGGAAGGTAAATGTCCACAGACTAGAAACCAGTTGTTTTCCAGTCAGAAACAGTGTCAGTCAAGTCTTGAAACTTGTAAAGAAGTTCATTATCTAGAGCAGCTGTGACAGATTGTAGTTGGCACTAGACTCTGGGGGATTGTTTTCCAGTCAGAAACAGTGTCAGTCAAGTCTTGAAACTTGTAAAGAAGTTCATTATCTAGAGCAGCTGTGACAGAGTGTGGTTGGTACTAGATTTAGTTTTCCAGCCAAGAACAGTGTCAGTCAACACCAAAGTAGTACCCCAAAGCAACGCTACGAAGCGTCCAGTTACTGGTTCTCATGCACTACTATAGTACGATTTGAATAATCAACAATCAAACAGAGAGAGCACGGGACAGTCCTGATCGTTCCCGCTTACTTAGAAATGACTCAGAACCCAAGCAAACAAGTACCAGAGCACTGGGCTTGTTTCATTGTCTGTGCATCTTCTAATGTAGCGCATGAGTACATAGAGGAACGCAGATGGTAATTTCCCTCTTTGACTGGTGGGTGTCATAGACCAAGCTGACTGGGCAATTTACGATGCAACAGTTGAGCTATAGCTGACTCAATTCTTTAAAAAAAAAAAAACGATGGCAAAACAAATGCTTGGGAGCTTTGGGGCACTGAAGAACCACTTTTGGTTTCCTGCAGAACCTTGCAATTGATGCTTCTTCAAAGAACTGTTTGGGGGTGGTTAGAAGGGGGAGGTTAATTGCTGTGCTCGTGGCTGGTCAAGGGCTGAAACAACAGAAGAGGATAAAGAAAGTTTGTAGGATACAAACACTGAACACTGAATGGTTCGTGATTTCCTTGATTTCACTATTGATTAGTAATAGTATGGGGTCTGATTGTAATTTAAGCCACAATTAAAGACAAACACTTTCTAACTAAACTAATAACACTAACCGTTGTACCTCCATGTTCATGATTTTCCAACAGCTAATTGGTAAAAGGTGGTAGATGAGGTTGAAAGTGTGTTATTTCCCCTTCAAATAAAGGCAGCACACAAACTCTGCTTACTGACAAACCTGTTCTTCTCAAGAAAGATCAGTGTGAACCACGAACCAAGGTTATAATAGTTTTGGATTTTTAACTATAGTTTAGTTTTATTTTATTGTGACTTTTTTTTCTCTTATTTTAATGTAGAGTGAGTTTGCTAGTTATTATTTTTTTATTACTGCTTAGTTTTAGTTTAGTTTTCATTAGTTCTAGTTTTAGTTTTAGTTTTCTTTTAACTTATTACACACTTTATTCACACTTGCAGCACCGGGTGAGTTGAATTCTGGTTCAAGTGAAATAGGAAATAAAATAAATAAAAAGGTGAAATGAAAAATAAATAAAATACTTAAAAAATGGCTAAAGATAAAACTTGTGATAAATAAAAAGACAAAAATAAATAAAATAAATAAAAGGCAAAAAAACTGTTAAAACAGGTACAGGCTGTCTGAAGGTGGAAACTAAAATGATGTAGTGACACCAGCGAGCTGAGTTTTCGAGTTTCTTGCAGTAACTAATCCTATTTTCATGATGTAATGATAAAACATGTTGTATATACAATAAATATATAATGATTTCTTTCTTAAAAATCCTTTAAAAAGATTTTTTCTTCTTATTAAAGCCTTATTATTTAGAACCAACATGGAAAACAACACAAGCTTCTGAGGTTCTAGAAGTATGAAGAGAAAGTTAAGGCATGTTGGAGAGCATTTCTTTTTCCACCGTGATCAGTGGGATGGTGCCTTAATGCGTTAGGGTAACTGTGAGCGGTTGCACTCGTTGGCCTCCTTCCTCAGTGGGGTTTGGTTCAGAAATGAGTCAGTCTCAGATGATGGGTAACAGTTCACTTTCCCTCCGCTGTATGTGGCTGTGCAGATAAACACCCCAGCGTTGCTGCTGCAGGTTTAGTTCTGAGAAATGCTTAGGCTACAGTGTGCAGAGCAGCTATCTCGTACCTGCACTCATCAGCCGGTGGTCCGCCGAATCTTATTTAGTTTTCTGGTCTTCTAATCTTGGTTTAGAACACACTCGGGTAAATCCCTAACTGTCCAGGACTGTGAGTCAACCAGCGCATTAGTAATATGGTGCACTGGTCGACTGCTTACTTTGCACCGGAAAACCAACGTGTGTCGTCTACGGGGGAAGCCCGTGCCGCACACACGCTCACACATAACACGGCGTAGCTACAGTAACACTCACATACACACGCATAGACCGGCCGTACAGTAAGCATGACAACCCACACACGTCTACTTTGAATACACAGTAAAAAATCAGGTCAGCATGAAAATGGGACTTTGTTTAGTCAAATACTTTCCCAGTTCACATTTCAGTACTGCAAATAAGAGGACAGTCTAACTCGAACCCACTCAAAAAACAAACATCGCCTCCTTACATGCTGAAAATTAGCCTAGTTTTTAGTCGACTGCTCCTCAGTTCTTTGTGTTACCTTGTTTCTGTTGATCAAATGAAGTTTTATTCATGCTTTATCTGTTTGTGCATGGGCCTGCAGTAGATGTTCAAGCTTCCCTCCCGGCCTCTAGCGGTCCTTATTGACTCTTTGAACTCTTTGAGTGAGAGTGGTGCATATCCTGGATAGGGATTATTCTCCAGGCGAGCTCCGGAACGACGGAAGGACTAACCGCTATCTGTTTGAACTGTTCAGCCAGAGCTTAGCTCCTGTTTTCCCAGCAGGACGTGAGGAGCTACCCCTGTTTCCAGCAACTCTGATGGGAGACCACCAATGGAGGCTACAAGGCTCGGTAGCTAACATCTGCAGCTACTCCCAACATCTCACCTGCTCCAGTGGCTGCACAGCACACAGTTCTGCCTTCGTTTGTGTAAATATAGTCTTGCATATGGATCGTAACGTTATGATTCGTTACATCCACATGGATGAGTGGGTCCAGAGAATGTCACGAAAACATTCCCCAGACCAGAACGCTGCCACCGTACAAAGTAGGATCATAGGATCCATCCATCCATCCATTATCTTCCACTTTATCCCAGCGTCAACGGGCCAAGTCGGGGTACACCATGGACAGGTCACCAGTCAATCGCATGGCCAACACACACTCACGCTAGAGAGAGCCACTTTAGAGTGAGCCATCAACCTAACATGCATGTGTTTGGACTGTGGACTGTGTACCTGGGGTACCTGGAGGAAAGCACGGGGAGCACGGGGAGTGCAACATATCAGTGGTGCTGTTCCATCACACGCTGAGCCATAAACCTGTCTCATGTAATAATCAGATTTAGCTTCAGTGCTTAACATGGATTATAAACGCTCTCGCTCCAGCCGGTCTGCTCAGAGCTTGACAGCCTGTCTTACTTTCCTCCTTCACCTCGTTCCTGACTAATTCCAGTTTGTTCAGTAGTTCACGCTCTTCTTCAGAATCTGGCCAAACAGGCTACAGGTTGAATATTACCTTACGGAAGTTATCTGAAGCATTCCTCTGTTTACGCAAAAGTAGGAAGTTACTGATGGTGAGCTGAGTCACTATTGCTCAGTGGGATGAAACAAGGCTGCCATCACACATAACATAATGATTCAATTCAATTCAATTCAATTCAATTCAATTCAATTCAGTGTAATGCAGTATAGCCTTATTTGCATGACTGTGTAAAGTACAGTATTGCCAAAGCATTATAACAACAACTACAATGACAACAACAACATGAACAACAAATAATAACAATAACCATAATGTTTAAGAAAAAAATTATTGGATTTATTATTATTTTTTTTTAAACATGGTATTTTTTTAATTGTTTTTTTTTTATCAAATTTTACAAGAAAAAGATTTGTACATTAAGATATATTGCTAAAGTAGTATTTAAGACAAAGAAGACAGAGACATCACCAACATAAAATAAAATAAAATCCAGTAAGAACTAAAAGAAGATACGAAAAAAGGGAGGGGGTGGGAGGTCTGCACACCGTTTAAATACAGATGAAAAGCAAATAAAAAAAATAATTAAACAAGAATTAATAAAATTTTGAAATTAATAATTTTATGTATGTGTGTGTATCATTAGGGGTTGATGAGGTAGGGTAGAGTTGGTAGAATGGGGGTATGGAGGGGGGACATGGGCTTCCATCGTGACTCAGCAAACTAGCTAGCGGTGGTAGCTTAGCACTAGCTAGCTGTTTCTCCAGCTAGTGTGGCCACAGCGAGTTGGAATTATCATACAGTTAAGCCCACCCACTTAGAGCGAAGGGACCACCAATCACCAACATTCCGCAGAGTCATCACAGTCCTTATAGGGGGAGACACAGACTCACAGGCTTCCACTTAACCCCTCACACTCCAACACAGATTGAATAGACACGATAATTTATTTGTCTATATTTGTGTAATTGTTTAGATGTTGATTGTCAAACTGAAAGTAGATAAAATAAAATCATATATATGTGTGTGTGTGTGTGTGTGTGTTAAGAATATTTTAGGCCCTCTGAGAGGGCGTAGAGGGTCATGACAGTTCCCCACTGATGTGTACATATATATATATATATTGTTGCTGTCCAATAAAAAACAAGTATCTCCGAAATTGTAACTTTACAGGAGAGACCAAAAACATACTTTACTTTCAATGTAAGTCAATGGAACCAGAATACTTTCCAAGCTATTTTGGAGCACTTCTATTGGTCCATTCATCATGAAATTTTCACACAATGTAAACAACCATTGTCAGGTTCAAATGATGAAGAAAACTCAAAATCGCCAAAAATGGAGATATATTTTTGTCATTGGACAGCGACTATATATATAGAGTTTATATGTATTTAGAAAATATATTTATTGGGTTGACACACTCCTATGCAGCAACAGAAGAAAACTTATTGAAATAGTACACATACTGTGAGATATACCACCAGACGTTTGTGTGAACATGAACTAAGGCCTGAACATAAAACAACTGATGAGTGATTAATTTACAGCCCACCCAATAACAGAAAGTGAAAGTAAGAGATAGCAGTGCTGGTGAAGATCAGAGGTTGTGAGCTGCAGGGTAACTAACTGGTGCAGCTAGAAGCGGAGATGATGATGGGAGGGGGAGGGGGAGGGGAAAACGGTTTATTATTTTATGACCTAGTATAATCATTCTCTGCCTGACTGACAGACTGTGTCTACACTACATGCCCAAAAGTATGTGGACACCCCTCCTGTTTATTGAGCTCAGGTGTATAAGATCAAGCAAACAGCCATGCAGTCCCCTTAGACAAACACTGGTAGTCGAATGGGTCGTGTTAAAGAGCCTTGACACTGTTAAGTCAGTTTGCCACTGATAGAGCTGCCCTGGACAACTGTAAGTGCTATTATTGCTTTATGGAAGTGCATCAATTCTATTATACAAAGTTGCAAACAGCCTGTGGAGGAATCATGAGCATAAGAAAGGGGTTTCCATGGCCGTCACATCATCGCTCCCCAAAGAAAAACATTTATCTACAAAGTAGTAACTACAGGAGAGAACAAAAACATTAACTTTCAATGTAAGTTAATATAAAGAGGTGGAAAAATTTTAAATCGACCAAAATGGAAATGCATGTTTTTCTTCAGTCAGCAACAATATAGTCACTATGTCCACTATCTGAGAGATGGATAGACAAATCTGGTTCTGGTGGATAAATCCAGGTGAATGCTACCTAGACACCCCTACTACTTGCTGCTCCACCTTGTAGATGTAAAGTCAGAGGTAGTAGCTCATCTGCTGCTGCTCAGTTCCTCTAGTCCTTTATCAGGGGACGCAGGACACTTCCCGCACTGGATGTTGCCAGTTGGTGGACTACTCCCAGTCCAGCAGTGACACTGAGGTGTTTGAACACTCCAGCAGCAGCAGCACTGCTGTGTCTGATCTACTCATACCAGCACAACACACACTAACACACCACCACCATGTCAGTGTCACTGCAGTGCTGAGAATGAATCACCATCCATATACCTTCTCTGGGGTGGTCCCTATCGTCACTGTCCAATGAAAAACATATATTTTTAGTTTTCTACATCATTTGAACACACCATTGGTTGTTTACATTGTATGGACTATGTATGACTAATGGACCAATAGAAGTACTCCAAAATAGCTTGGAAAAAATTCTGGTTCCATTGACTTGCATTAAATGTAAAGTATGTTTTTGGTATGTATGTAAAGTATGTAAAGTTGGAATTTTGTGTGTGTATATATATATATATATATATATATATATATATATATATATATATATATATATATATATATATATATATAAAATCACATAATCATCATTGCATGACTGTAATTAACATAAACAAAACAAGTTACTGGACCTGCTGGAACAGGCCCCGGCTCCAGAATCCGGCTCGTTCAGGAACAAACGGAGCCCGTAATCAGATTTTACTTTCTGTTGCATTTCCAGCAAGAGCGTTCTGTACGTGTGGAACACTCCAGTCGAGCCTGTACACGGAACGCGCTCCTCCAGAGAAAAATGCAGCGTAATGCGTGTAAAGTTCAGTCATAAATCACAACCGCTCTGTTCCTGTAACCGCTCGCCTGACTGGCTCGAACCAAAACACAGAGGATGCAGTAACGAGAGTGCAGGTACTCACGTGTGTGTGTGTGTCTCCCTCCATTTGTGTATGTGTGTGTGCACAGCTCGCTTTCCTCTTTGTGTGCATCACAAGTCTCTGGAATGCGGGATGGTGTGGGAAAATCACTCAGCCGGCTCGGGATCAGGTGGACGCAAGAGCATCACTTACCTTCCCGCATCCCCCACTTCCAGATACCATCACAATATAAACACACACATGCGCACACATCCGTTTTCAGTCGCTTGTTTAGCTGTCAGGACATGGTATGCACGCCTCAGTCCAAAAAATAACATGCATCTCCATTTTTGTAGATTTTAATTTTTATATATCGCTTGAGCATGATGAATTGACCAATAGAAATGCTCCAAATTCACTGTAGATAAAACATTTTTTGTTCTCTCCTGTTTTTCTTTAGACAGCTATATATATATGTGTGTGTGTATATATACATATATATATATATATATATATATATATATATATATATATATATATATATATATATATATATATATATATATATATAATATTGTTGCTGTCCAAGGAAAATTTCCAAAATTACAACTTTACAGGAGAGACCAAAACTTACTTAACTTTCAATTTAAGTCAATGGAACCGGAATTATTTCCAAGCTATTTTGGAGCACTTCTATTGGTCCATTAATAATGAAACAATGTAAACAACCACTGGTGTGTTCAAATGACGTAGAAAACTCAAAATCGACAAAAATACATGTTTTTCACTGCACAGCGATGAGATATATATATATATATACCCACCAAACCTGTCCCTATCAGATAAACAAGAAGAACATCAAGCTCCACCTTCAGATCTCATTCACAAATGTTGCTCTCCGTCCTTCACCTGTGAGAAGACACCTCAACACTGTGGGTCTGAAAAGATGTGTAGGTGTTCAAGAAGCTCCTCACTGAGAAAAAAAGCTCATCACGTCAAACGTAGAAGCTGCTGGTGTTCTCAGAACAATAGACTGACCACCCCAGAGTCCAGAACCTTAACATCTCTGAATGTGTTTGGGGTCATTTGGATAGTGAGAAGCAGAACACACAAACAAACACACACACACACACACACACACACAAACACACGCCCACACACTCACACTCATCTGCCTGAAGTGAGGTGGCTGTTCGTCACAGTGGTTTACTTACTGCTGGATAAGGGCGGAAGAAGAAGATGGAGGGATGGGGGGAGTAAAAGGCTTTAAAGAGCCAATACCCTACGGTTATTTCTCCTAGAGGTCCACATGTAACCACTTTCTCTCAGACAGGCTGTTGTATTAGTATATATATATATATATATATTTATATATTTGTGTGTGTGTTCCATAAGGGGACCACCATACTAACCACTACACCACCATACTAACCACTACACCACCATACTGACCACTACACCACCATACTAACCACTACACCACCATACTAACCACTACACCACCATACTAACCACTACACCACCATACTGACCACTACACCACCATACTAACATTACACCACCATACTAACCACTACACCACCATACTGACCACTACACCACCATACTAACCACTACACCACCAAACTAACCACTACACCACCGTACTAACCACTACACCACCATACTAACCACTACACCACCATACTAACCACTACACCACCATACTGACCACTACACCACCGTACTAACCACTACACCACCATACTAACCACTACACCACCATACTAACCACTACACCACCATACTGACCACTACACCACCATACTAACATTACACCACCATACTAACCACTACACCACCATACTAACCACTACACCACCATACTAACCACTACACCACCATACTGACCACTACACCACCATACTAACCACTACACCACCGTACTAACCACTACACCACCGTACTAACCACTACACCACCGTACTAACCACTACACCACCATACTAACCACCACACCACCGTACTAACCACTACACCACCGTACTAACCACTACACCACCATACTAACCACTACACCACCGTACTAACCACCACACCACCGTACTAACCACTACACCACCGTACTAACCACTACACCACCGTACTAACCACTACACCACCATACTGACCACTACACCACCATACTAACCACTGCACCACCGTACTAACCACTACACCACCGTACTGACCACTACACCACCATACTGACCACTACACCACCGTACTAACCACTACACCACCGTACTAACCACCACACCACCATACTAACCACTACACCACCGTACTAACCACTACACCAGCATACTAACCACTACACCACCGTACTAACCACTACACCACCGTACTAACCACCACACCACCGTACTAACCACTACACCACCGTACTAACCACCACACCACCGTACTAACCACCGCACCACCGTACTAACCACTACACCACTGTACTAACCACTACACCACCGTACTAACCACTACACCACCATACTAACCACTGCACCACCGTACTAACCACTACACCACCATACTAACCACTACACCACCGTACTAACCACTACACCACCGTACTAACCACTACACCACCATACTAACCACTACACCACCGTACTAACCATTACACCACCATACTAACCACTACACCACCATACTAACAATACACCACCGTACTAACCACTACACCACCGTACTAACCACTACACCACCATACTAACCACTACACCACCATACTAACCACTACACCACCATACTAACAATACACCACCGTACTAACCACTACACCACCGTACTAACCACTACACCACCATACTAACCACTACACCACCATACTAACCACTACACCACCATACTAACCACTAGTGAGCGGGAACAAGCCGTGACGCAGTCTCTCTCTAACTAGAGCGTCTCAGTAATCTGTTTTATGAGGAGAGATGAGGAGAGAACACTGATACTTACACAGCTGCTACCTAGACAGCCTACTTACACACTCACTAGGATTTGAGACACACCCTTTATTTTTAAAACAAACTTTTTTCTGTATTTAAATAAAAAATGAGAATGTATATTTTTATCAGAACAAGATCTCAGCATGTACACTATCTTCAGCTGATTGTTTATGTAGATGTGTTCATGGGTGTGACATCACAACTCTCTAAGATAACTCGTCTTTAAGGGCTTGTTGGGACTGAGAAAATAGAGGCAAAGAAAGAAACGCTACAAGGAAACAAAAGACAGATGAAGCAACCGTTTGGAATTCTTTCTTTCTTTTTTTTATTTGCTGCTTCAACAGATTCCCACAACGACAGTTATGGAAAAGAGGAATTAGAACCGGCTGTGTAATTACAGGTGCATTCCGGAGAGTGAGCGCTGAGTAAATACGAGCAGTCAGCTTTAGCAGATGACTTTAATTACGATCCATTATATTTCATAAGCGTTATGAAATCCGGCTGATACATAAGCAGAGCGCAGGGTTCGGGCAGATGTGACACGAGAGGCGCACGACTCGATCAGAAAAAGAGCATCAATATATTTATTTGAACCCTTTAAAGCCAGAATTCTTTGAGTGTTTATTAGACTTTCAGTAATAACTGTAATAATAATAATAATAATAATAATAATAATAATAATAGATTTCTATATAGTTAGCACTGTCTCCTCACAGCACGACAATTCGGGTTGGATTCCCGGTCTGGGTGGTTCTGTGTGGAGTGTGTATGTTCTCTCTGTGTTTGAGTGGGTTCCTCCGGGTACTCCGGTTTCCTCCCACAGTCCAAACACATGCATGTTAGGTTGATTGCTGATGTTTGGTGTGAGTGCGTGAGCGAACTGTCCATGGTGTAACCCGCCTTCGCCCAATGACACTGGGATTGGCTCCAGCCCCCTGTGACCCCGACTAGCGGGATACAGCAAAAAACAATGGATGGATGGAGGGATTATTATATAAATAATAATAACAAATAATGATAATAATAAAAAGAAATAGCACGTGCATATCGCCTCTGTCCAAAAAAAAAAATCACAACTTTACAGTAGAGACCAAAAACTTCTTAACTTTTAATGTAAGTCAATGGAACCAGAATTATTTCCAAGCAATTTTGGAGCACTTCTATTGATTATATATATATATATATATATATATATATATATATATATATATATATATATATATATATATATATATTTTAGTCAGTTCTAACTTCCAACAAAGTTTTGGACATTCTGTATCTGCCACAGTCTCTGGGTTTGAGATTGCTGTATGTTTAAGAATATTATTATTGAAATAAACAATTACAGACAATATTACTATCAAACTCTGCTTCATTTAAGAAACCACCCAAGATATTTCAGCCTGAGTAAGATTATTTCATTTACCAAAATCATCTAAAACAAGCTTGAAATAAGTCCAATTACCTTATAATAAGCATACCAATGACAAATATAAGACTTTCAGCAGTAACAACACTCCTTATCGCCTCTACAGGCTGGAGATGCATGGTTTTCTTTGGACCACAACTATAATTATAAGACTTTTAAAGGATTTTTGGATCATATATATATATATATATATATATATATATATATATATATATATATATATATGTATTTTCACTAGGCATTATAGGGTTAAAGGGTTAACATCAATAGCATCACTGTATACGTTTCCAGGTCTCTCTCTCTCTGTCACAGACAGCTGACAGACAGACAGACAATCAGATGACAGACAGAGCCGCCCCCTCACTGCGCTTCGTTCCAGGAAACATGTGATTTTTACGCAACAAATATCCTCTTTGTTTAACATTCTTCAGAGCTGCTCTGACGAAACCTCGCGTCTTCAGAATTTACAGGAATATAAGCCTTTATTTCTCAACCTGCACGAGGAAGTGCCTTAAATAAGTAACGGATTAAGGACTTATTATTATCCGATTCCTGTTAAATCAATGAGAAAACATGACCTGACAGGGTCTGCTACTGTACATCCTCTGCATACAGGAGGCAAACGTAGAGAAAACATCTATTCATTCATTAAAAAATCATAAATAAATAATAATCATGTTCAAGCAAATCTGTACTCACAGTTTTCTCATTTCTCAATTGTGCAAATCACGTTCTTCCTCTTTTCCCCTTTCTTCTTATCCTCCCTGTCTGGCCTTGAGCGTTCCTGTCAGCACTGATTATTTATTTACATTACAGCTGAAACCAACATGCCATTGTTTTTATATATATATATATATATATATATATATATATACACACACATACATACAGAGCAGGTACTATTTGGGTGGTGGGTCATTCTAGGACCTGCAGTGACACTGATGGGGTGGTGGTGTGGGCGGATCAGACACAGCAGTGTCTCTGTGTCCACTCACTGTCCACTCTATTAGACACTACTACTACTTGCTGGTCCACCTTGTAGATGTAAAGTCAGAGACAGTAGCTCATCTGCTGCTGCACGGTTTGTGTTCTCTAGTTCTTCATCAGTGGACAAAGGACACCGCCCACAGGACACTGCTGTCTGGATAGTTTTGGTTGGTGGACAATTCTCAGTCCAGCAGTGTCCCCAGCTGCACTGCGGTGTCTGATCCACTCACACCAGCACAACACACACTACTAACACACCACCACCACCACGTCAGTGTCACTGCAGTGCTGAGAATGATCCACCTCCCTAATAGTACCTGCTCTGTGGTGGTCCTGTGGGGGTCCTGATCATTAAAGAACAGGGTAACAAAGTATACAGAGAATCAGATGGACTACAGGAGCACCGAGTCAAATGTCAGGGATCACGGTTGCGTGAACACCTCATCATAATATTTGGATATGGCTGCATTCCTCATTTTAAGATTGTTGTATGTTTATTAGAACATTATTTAAATAAACAATTATAGACATTATTACTACCAAATCATCTCAGATAACTTTGCTTCGTTTAAAAAAAAACAGTAAAGATCTTTCAGCCTGGGGGAGTAAGATTATTTGATTGACCAAAATCATCTAAAACAAGCTTAAAATAAGTTCAATTATCTTATAATAAACATACGAATGACAAATAGAAGACTTCCAGCAGTAACAACACTCCTTATCACCTCTACAGGCTGAATGGATGCCTCTGTCACTGCAGGATGAATGTGTTTGGGATCACTGGCTGTTTGTTTTTCTTTCTTTCCCTTGTTAATGTACCCACACGTTAGATGGTGTCTTTGAAATGAAGGTATTAATAGGGAGCAACCTCAGCAGTAGAAACAGCCTCTATTCTCCACACCAGATTAGAGATCTTATCTGTGATTGGCTGCAGGTTCTTGAGGTTGTGAAGATAGAGACCAGCAGATTAAACCTCGCTGGGTAAGACGAGTAACCCTTGTGCTACTGATATTGAGATCGGACATTGAGATCGGTTCTGAAGCACTCCAACTCATTCTAATGGTACTGCCTTGAGCAGTCATGAGCATTGTTTCTCTTGTAACCCTGGTCTTCAATGGTCAGGACCACCACAGGACCTCCACAGAGCAGGTATTATTTGGGTGCTGGCTCATAAACACTGTGTCCACTCAGTGTCCACTCTATTAGACACGTCTACTACTTGCTGGTCCACCTTGTAGAGGTAAAGTCAGAGACAGTAGCTCATCTGCTGCTGCACAGTTTGTGTTCCTCTAGTTCTTTATCATCAGTGGTCACAGGACGCTGCCCACAGGACACTGTTGTCTGGATAGTTTAGATTGGTGGACTATTCTCAGTGTGTCTGAGCTGTGTCTGATCCACCAGCTTTATACCCCTCTGGCCCATGCTTGGCATTCTTGGTGGTGATATTAGGGGTCATCTCTGGCTTGGGTGGGGGCCGGTGGTGGTGACATGGGATTAGAAGTATTCATTTCACACCTCTTCCCCGCAGACGTGGGAAAGCTGGCGATACAATCTCTGCGGCCGTGAAAATCTTTACGGCTTTGAGACTCAAGAATGTGTTTCGTAATCGCATTCTGGAGCTTCTTAACAATCTCTTGACACACGGCGCCGGCGACTCTTTCCCTGGAGAAACTCAACAGGCATTGTGTTATGTCATACGCAATTAGACCTTCGGGTCCTTACAGTTAAACTCCGAAGACGAGGCGTTGATTTATGACCCTGCTCAGGATGAGTCAGGCTCAGCACACCTGCTCGTTACACATGCCATTGTTCTCTCAGGAGCTGATATGCAAAGCGCCGCTGTCCTTATCAAACAATTCCAGATTCACAGCTCGGCCTCTGGCGCCCCTGCGAACTGGCCTTTGGCTCCCAGAAACATGCAGGAGCCTTCAGGTCGTTCAGGCGAGAGCAGTGATTTCGTGTTTCACAACCTGGATTCATCACTGCAACGTGTGCCAGAGTACATGGAGGCGTGGCCAGAAGCTCTGCAGATGTCAGAATGGATTGCTCAAACGTTGTTCTTCGTGATGGACACTTTGTGATGGGCACCAAAATAGGAACTGCAACACAGGAAATAACAGTGATTGAATCAGGGCTGGTCAGTCATGAGCACTGTTTCTCTGTATACTTTACGACCCCGTTCTTTGATGGTCAAGAGCCCCCAAGAGAGGACCACCACGGAGTAGGTATTATATGGGTGGTGGGTCGTTCTCAGCACTGCAGTGACACTGACGTGTCCACTTACTGTTCACTCTATTAGACACTCCTACTACTTTGCTGGTCCACCTTGTAGAAGTAAAGTCAGAGACAGTAGCTCATCTGCTGCTGCACAGTTTGTGTTCCTCTAGTTCTTCATCAGTGGACACAGCATGCCGCAGGACACTGCTGTCTGGATAGTTTAGGTTGGTGGACTATTCTCAGTCCTGCAGTGCTGAGAATGATTGAACACTCAAATTGTACCTTCTCTGTGGTGGTCCTGTGGTGGTCGTGATCATTAAAGAACAGTGTAACAAAGTATACAGAGAATCAGATGGACTACAGTCTGTAAATGTAGAACTACAGTGCTTCTATTCATGCTATTTTCCATGACAACACTGGGGCAGGCAACTTTGTTTACTTTGTGTTAGAACTTGCTGTGCGCCCGCGAATGTGTCTAGGCTGTGTCTCAAATCCTAGTGAGTGTCTAAGTAGGCTGTCTAGGTAGGCAGCTGTTTAAGTATCAGCGTTCTCTCCTCATAAAACAGATTACTGAGACGCTCTAGTTAGAGAAAGACTGCGTCACGGCTTGTTCTGCTCTTGACCCCAGGGCCTCTAGCCATGCTTTTGGGGCCTAGCCATGGTTTTTGGGGGCCCTAGCCATGCTTTTGGGCCCCTTATGAAATAGGACAAGGCGTTGTGGCACTGCTCTGACTTCGACTTCTGGCTATTAGGAGTCTTCTGGCTAATTTTAGAGGGCCCTGGTTATGAGAGCCCCTACCAGGGGGCCCTAGAGAAGAGCAGGGCATACCATTAGAGGGCCCTTGATCACGAGGGGCGCGGGTTGGGGGGGTTAGAGAGTTGCCCAGGGGCCCAGACTATCCTTAATCCGTCCTTGAGCAGAGGGATGCTAGAATGTTATGTTCCCAACCTGCTAATGTAACAATAATAATCAATAATCAGAGGATGGAAATATCAGGAAAATGTCTTGGAATGATTTGTACGACTCATCCTCTGACCCTCAAACGACATCAGGTTGTCTGAGGTTTACTGCACTGCGAGTTGGAATCGTTCATGTTATTGTATATTCTGAAAGCAGGAGACCATGTGTGGTACCGCTGGGCCGTTGTGGTCATGCAGCAGCTTAAAAAAGTTGAGGCATGGCATTTAAAAACCCACAGTACCCACTCCACATCATCTTCACCTCGACCAAGGCTGTTATCATGATGTTCTGCTGACGTCGGACCCCCTGAGTCACCGGCGAGAGCATTTTGTTTGGCAGCCATTGCGCTAAGCTGTCCAGGAAGTGGGATTCTGAGCTTTTCCAAAGCAGCGCAATGACTTTCTCCAAGCTGTGTTCCGTTTTTTTTCTCCAAGCTTCCACAGTTTGTCTGGTTGGAAATTTCGAGAGCAGCAGATACATCGGAGTACAGCGTGTGACGGTAAACACTGTCGGAGGCAGAATACGAGAGTTGAAAATAAGCTGAACTCTGGACCGGGGCGTTCATTTCTCCTGAACGGAAGCTTTCGAAACCTCGCCCAAGTTCACAGCGATCAAGGCCCTGTGGGAGCTCGATCATCTCCATCAGCTGGACAGCCTGAGAAAAGGGGAACTGAAAAGGATGTGAAACTGAAGTGCAAACAAAACCACTAATTTCTCTCGTGCGCGGTCATAATGAAACGTCCGCTCGAAGTGTTATTAAGCATTGCGCAATTGGAAAGGGAGGCCGACTCGCTGACCTTTAACAGGAACGCTTTCATCATCCAAAGTAAATACTCATTCGTAATCTGGCAGGACTTACACAGAATACAAAACAAACGACTCCACTAAGACGCCACGGCGGCGTTTCACCTTGAGCAAGGTTCGACTGGGCCCTTTACCTTGAATCATCACGAAACTTGTTACCCTTCAGTAGTTACCCTTCAGTTTTCAAGTTCAAGCTTAAGCGGCCTGAGAGGAAGTGTATTTCTTTACTGTGTTGGGGAGTGGATTACTAAGTGCATATGGCCAGAAGCAGCCTGCTTGTGGCTTTCATGTTATTAAACAAGTATTCAATGCCAACTCCTCTCCAATGCTACAATGGTGTCAGAAGTGGGATCTTAAATAGAATAACTCAGACAGCGAAATGGTCTTTTATTGACCCCAGCAGTTCAGAGAAGCGAGCACACTTTTTATTACTGGTACCACTAAACTTGACCTCAATCCAATGTACGTGCTATATAGGACTTATAACTCCTTTTAAACCAACATCCTTTTACATTGAATCATCATGAAACTTGTTAAACTTTCATTTTCAAGTTCGAGCGTCTTAAAAGGCTTTACTGTGTTGGGGTGTATGTTACTGAATGCATATAGCCAAGAGTGACCTGCTTCTATTTCTGTTGTGGCTTTCATGTTGTTACACGAACATTCAATCCCAACTCCTCTCCAATGCTACAATGGTGTCAGAAGTGGGATCTTAAATAGAAGAACTCTGTGATGGACAGCAAAGCAGATAGAAAAAACTGTGAGCAAAGGGTCTTTTAATAACTTCAGCAATTCAGGGAAGCGAGCAGATCACCACATACTTTTCATTACAGGTACCACTTAAGTTGATCACAGCCCACTGTATGGTACAATATAGCACTTATAACACTTTTCAAAACTTTTATCTTGAATCATCATGAAACTTGTTAACCTTAAGTTTTCAAATTCAAGCTTCTTAAATGGCTTTACTGTGTTGGGGTGTATGTTACTGAATGCATATAGCCAAGAGTGACCTGCTTCTATTTCTGTTGTGGCTTTCATGTTGTTACACGAGCATTCAAATCCTACTCCTCTCCAATGCTACAATGGTGTCAGAAGTGGGATCTTAAATAGAATAACTCTGTGATGGACAGCAAAGCAGAAGAAGACAATGGAAACAGTGCTTTGAATGAAGGGTCTTTTATTGAACTTCAGGGAAGTGAGCCGATCATCAAACATTTTCTATTACTAGTAGATCCGACTTCACCACGCTCCACTGTATGGTACAATATAGCATTTATAACTTCTTTCAAACCTTTTACCTTCAATCATCACCTTTAGTTTTCAAGTTCAATCTTCTCAAACAGCCTGAGATGAAGCGCTAACTCATGGCGGTGTGTTCCCCTGAAAGCTGGTCAGATGAGCAGGTAGAGCTGAAAGTGCTGGGAGCTGCAGCTTCATGCTGAAACATACAAAAACACAGAGGAAGATTCTCATTTAACACGTTTTACAATATTCAGTTAGGTGTCTCCAAACTTTTGCCTGGTAGAGTTTGTAAAGGTTGCACTACTTCAGAGAATGATTAATCAGGTGATGATACCTGGTGATGTCATGACCCCCCCCCCTTCTCCCAAAATTCCTTCTATATTCAATATTCACAGTACAGAGTATCCTGTCAAGCTGTCTCACTGTCGGGTATAGGAACCACACTATCTCAGACTGCAGGACCCTCAGAAGATCATCAATGTCTTTACCCATAATCGACACGCTTTACCACAAGCGTTACATCCACAGCCCAGCTGGCATTGCGGATCCCCCCACCCTCCCACCCCTGTCTCGGACTCTTCACCCTCCTGCACCATCTGGCAGAAGGTAGCAGAGCATCTGTTCCACCACCATCAGACTTTGTAACACCTTCTAACCAAAAACGCTCAGTTTACTAAACGCAGTACTGATTACTCAATACTGATGTTCCAGGTCTAATCTAGACCCTCTCCAACACGCACCTGGACTAATCTAGACCATCTCCAACATACACCTAGACAAATCTAGACCCTCTCCAACACGCACCTAGACTAATATAGACCATCTCCAACATACATCTAGACTAAGGTAGACTATCTCCAACATACACCAAGACTAATATAGACCCTCTCCAACACACACCTAGACTAATATAGACCATCTCCAACATACATCTAGACTAATGTAGACTATCTCCAACACACACATGGACTAATCTTGGCCATCTCCAACATACTCCTGGACTAATCTAGACCATCTCCAACATACACCTGGACGAATCTAGACCTTCTCCAACAAACACCTAGATTACTAAAGACCCTCTCCAACATACACCTGCACTAATCTAGACCCTCTCCAACATACACCTGCACTAATCTAGACCCTGTCCAACACACACCTGGACTAATCTAGACCCTTTACAACCTACACCTGGACTAATCTAGACCCTCTCCAACATACACATAGACTAATCTAGACCCTTTCCAGCACACATCTGGACTAGTCTACATACACTTGAACTAAATCTAGATGCCTTTTTACTTTTTTACACACACACACACACACACACACACACACACACACACACACACACACATATATATATATATGCACCGTATGCATGGAAGAGTATAACACTTTGAAACAGTGGACATTAGAATTTTTTCTAATGCTCTCATTAAGACTCAACAAGCCAAAAGCTGTTAATTAAACAGCTGCTCATTAGCACGTTATTAAAGGAGAATTCTGTCTTTGCAAATTTTCACCAATTTAATTAGTAAACAAAGTCATTCAGAGAGGTTGGAGTTTAATGGTGCAGAAATATTAACAACTATTTTCTCTACAGTGGTGGTGATGGTGTCTACAGTGCAAACCAAGTCATTTGATTTGCTATTTTCTTTTCAGTTACTAACAGAAGAATATGTGTTTAAATTGTGTTAAATTTAAAGTTTAATACACTCACTATTTCAAAGCAAACTTGAAGTTAACATACAGTTGCTTTTTAAAGTTAACACACAGAGCTCTTTATAGTGTCTAATGTAATTTCTTTGAATTCCTTGTGAGTAAGAAATAACTGATATCCCATCAGGCCATACTTTGGTTAGTGTCTGCGCCGTGTAAGGGTTAAGGAATGCTTTGACTGCACAGGTATGAGCACTTCAGGCTATATTACGCAGCGGTAGTGCTTGAATTGTTCAGAGGGATGAAGCAGACACATTCAACACAGTATTCTTCATGATGGGCTGTCAGAGTTACTTAGTACAGTAAAATATTACTAATACCGTATTTTCTCTCCAAACACAGGTGCTGCCACTCATATGTTAGGAATCAGCTGCCCCGCTCTTTGAAAGAATGACAGCCTGTCATTTCCCCTTTATGTCTAATTACTGAGAGACACTTAGAGTCTGAGGGAAAGTTCATCTCTGAAATTACTGACCGAACATGTCCCTCCTCTGACTCGCTCAGCTTTTATGAGTTCTCGAGGAAAGCACACTTTCTGTAACTTATGCCACGTATATGTTCGGCAGTATGAAATGAAAGACGGCACTTGGCTGCAGTCCATGCACCGCACATCCATTTATACCATATGGGATACAAATGTGACGTATCAAATCTGGACATACAGGCATTAATGACTAAACAAATAAACATTAAACAGATTTTTTTTACTGCAACGCAATAAATACATCTGTAAAATCTGCATTACTGCCACACTGACAGCTATTATATGCCACTGTTCTGTATGTGTCACAGAACATTTAGAGGTTTTCAAGTCTATACAGTTTTTTTAAGGAAAGCCGTGCCACTTTAGGGATGTACCGATACCACTTTTTCTATTTTGGTATCGATACTGATACTGATACTCATACTAACTCTTTCTAACTAAAGCATGTTGTCAATAATTATATTTTGGTAAAAGTTCTGTGTCACAAATAAAACATACTCAGTTCAACTGAACGGCATTTACTTGTCGGATTAGATGCTTAAAAAACCTATTAATGTTTATCATATATATATATATATATATATATATATATATATATATATATATATATATATATATATATATATATATAAAGTTTGGCACTACTTTGAAAGATTCTGTCTTAGACCAGCTGTAGCAAACGCTTCAAGTGGCTTAAAGAACAGCAGGACTACTCCAGTTATAAAATATCATCAGGCAAGTTTATTGTTAACCAATTTTATTGTTAAAGGATTGCATAGTTTTATAGTTTAAGCATAAGTAATGCTAAGGTTTGTTCTTAATAAAGCAGCACAAAGATGCTCATTGTTTAAACAAGATCCAAATAAAAAGATAAAAAATAAAAAGATTATGTTATGAGACTGGCTCATGTTTTCTGTTAATTACATACATTTTTGTATTTTTGTTACAATTCAGAAAAAAGGTATTGTATCGGTATCACCTTATGGGATGACAAAAATATCGAGATATATATTGTATATCGCCATTCAGCTAAAAATATCAAGATATTATTTTTGGTCCGTATCGCCCAGCCCTAATATATATATATATACCATTTTGATATATAAACATTTTGTACAGTTTTAGTAAACTACCATCATATATCAGTACTGTACTGTACTTAGAATATTAGAAAACTTTCGGCTGGTAGTGTATATATATTCAGTGTTTGCTGGATTTATACTCAGTGTTTGCTCAGTTATGTATTATGCACTGCACACCGAGTACTGAGCAAACACTCAGGCAGAGGAGAGGAGCAGGTTTTTTTTCCAAACTGTATAAAAAAATGCCGGGTGTTTTATTCAAAACAATGCTCTGCGCACCAAGTACTGAGCAAACACTCAGGATATATATATATATATATATATATATATATATATATATATATATATATATATCCTGAGTGTTTGCTCAGTACTTGGTGCGCAGAGCATTGTTTTGAATAAAACACCCGGCATTTTTTTATACAGTTTGGAAAAAAAACCTGCTCCTCTCCAGGTCAACGCTACTTAATCCAGGCTAACAAATAAACTAATGTAGCCTATCTACCCTAACATGTCATATAAACCAGCTACATTTTAATGATTTCATTTTTAACTTGCAACCAAAGAACACCTGTAAAAGCTTGCGCTTCAATAAATAGATCCACACTTCCCTCATACCTGCAGCATAAAGACGCCGTTCTCACGCTTCACGATTAGCACATAATGAATACAGTATGTACGTTCTTATCTGCCTTCCTCTCAAGCCTGTGTGTGTAGAACGTAGTGGACGCCCAACTGTTTAGTCTGCTTTGTGTACATCCCAGTCCTGACTTCCACTAGAGGCCTGGTCCCATGGACTCAATCAGCTGACAGCTGTTTAGGGTCGGCGCGCTATTGTTAGCGTTACTGCGGCGCGTTAACAGCGCAAAGTAACCATATGAGGATCATATAGGAGGATTCTTTCTCATGCTTAATCTAAACCCCACTTGGATCCAGGTCACGCCACCAGTGCTTCCTTAACACTCACACGTCCAACGTGTTCAGTGATTCACTGAGTATCTCACAATGGAGGTGGTAAGAAGGGGCGCTCTGATAAACAGCAGCCCGGCTTTGTCAGTGTGTCAGCTCTACAAGCTCTTAGGGCACAATGATTAGTGTTTTCATGACACAAGTGAGAGTATATTGATTAGCCTTCACAGAGCGACCTGACCTCAATAACTTCTCGACTTAAATAGCCCAAATAAACGCAGGGGGTTTGGCCTGCCCAAGGCTGCGGCTGTGACCGATTCATAAATATTGTTCTCTCGAAGGCATAAAGGGCTTGAATGGGGTATATATCAGGATGTTTACATGCAAAGTAGAGATTACTATGGCCAATAATTTCTTTCTAGTATCATATCAAGGCTGCTCAATGCATTTGTAGCCACGTGTGTTTGTACACTACTCTGCAAAAGTTTGGAATCATGTTCCATATTCTTATTTTTGGTCATTTCATATAAAAAGCGTCCATATATAGTCCATACGTCGACTTTACTTTTGTTTGACTGAACAGAATTTTAAGTTTGTAGCATGAGGGATCTCCTGGAGTCACGAGTTTGGTCCATAGCTGAAGCTTTTATTACCATCTTTGAAAAACAGCAGACAGGGCCTCACTTAGCTAAAAGCTAAAAACACAGCTCCTATTTTTCTTTCCTCCGCTAAAACTTCACCATCCCACCCATATTTGGGGCTCTTGTCTCAAAGTCCTTCTCTGCACGAGCCCAGAATTTCCTACATACAAATGCAATGGTTTGATTTCAGTGCACAGTGCTAACCGAGCTGCTGGAGCTCTGCTCCATCGTGTTTGCTCAGTACTCGGTGCACAGTGTGTTGTTTGGAATAAAACACATTGCATGCATTTTCAAACAGTTTGAAACAAAACCTGCTCTTCTCCACTACAGACTACCTAATCCAGGGTAACCAATGTACCATAGAGTAACAACTAATCTAGAGTAACAACTAATTAATTGTATGTAGATAAGTACTAAAAACTATGTACTCATACTAATACTAATAGTATAAGCATTGATGCATCACTTGTAGTTATTGTCTGTATTATATGTAATTGTTATATGTAATTGTTACAGCCGGCACCGACATCAGGTGTTCCGTCAGCCAAAATAATGGTAGGTTCATATTTTTGGTGGGAGATTTGTTTCTGCAGTCGGGCAGTGGCTCTATTTTCCATCTTTTTTTGTGTGGAATTTGCACGTTCTCCCCATGATTGAGTGGGTTTCCTCCCCCAGTCCAAACCCATGCATTAGAATTTAACCTCCGCATTTAACCCATCCGTGCAGTGAAACACCCACATATACACACACTAGTGAACATACACACTAGGGGGCAGTGAGCACACGTGCCCGGAGCAGTGGGCAGCCCTATCCACGGCGCCCAGGGAGCAGTTGGGGTCAGGTGCCTTGCTCAAGGGCACTTCCAGTCACAAAACCAGATCCCTAACCTTCAGGCCACAACTGCATGTTAGGTTGATCGCTCACTCTAAACTGCCCGTAGCTATGAGTGTTTGTGTGAGTGAGTGTGTGTTGGCCATGCAATGGACTAGCAACCCGTCCATGGTGTACCCCGCCTTCGCCCGATAATGCTGGAATTGGCTACAGTGACCCCAACCAGTGGGATAAAGCAGAAGATAATGGATGGATGGATAATTTAGTGGAATTTGTGGAAGTTATTTTGACCTGGGGTCACCCTGAAGCCATAGAACCTTGAATTCCAACCACAAGTAGGTGGACTAAAATAATGCTGGTGAACAAGAGTAGAATACTCCAGCCCAAATAAATTATCTCCTTCATTAGCTGTGTGGTGTAGATCTTGGAGGTATTGGCTGTTTTGTTTTTGGGCCTGAGTGGACAGTCATCTTAAAGTGACCTACCTGTGTGTAACCCACGGAGGACGTGATAGGGCCCAATTATCTACATACAATATGTAGCCACTGGACACTGAACTAGCTTAAACAGTTCAAAGGGGCTAGAGTAGGAACCTTTAGCACCATAGCAGTGAGCTGTAATTGAAGCCGAGGCCTACAAGGTTACTGACAAAACTCTGTGAAAGGTCCTTCATTTCCCAGTGAAATGTAGCTGCTGGACACTGACCTAGCTCAAGCGTAGCACAAATAAAGAGCTGTGCTAGCGTCGCAGCGTTGTAGCTCACGTGAACTGAGCACTGGAGCAGAGGACCAGTGAGCTAGTCTGCCGTCTAGGGAAGTTTGAAGGTATAGCTAGCTAGCAAGCTGTAGGCTGTAATAGGTGTAGTGAGCAGCGATTGTTGAGGCTAATGTTAAGGGAGGGTTTATGCTAAGTATGGCTCCAGTATGCCATCGAGGCATGATTTCAGGCCTCGCC
Organism: Megaleporinus macrocephalus; assembly: GCA_021613375.1. Lineage (NCBI taxonomy): Eukaryota > Metazoa > Chordata > Actinopteri > Characiformes > Anostomidae > Megaleporinus > Megaleporinus macrocephalus. The sequence goes on along the minus strand of CM038727.1, from coordinate 6,730,980 downwards.
CAAAACCAATGAACACAAAAATGATAAACTTAGAGTCTTTCAATCTACACAAACTTTTACAATCCAGCCCACGTGGTGGAGAACAGCGAGCTAAGACTCCTTCTCTCATCGCTAGCTTGCTGTTAGTGGTACCGTGTTGTTACTTGTCTCTAAGCTTATGATATGATATTGTTAATGTGTTAAACAGCTACACCTGCGGTATTTCAATCTACACTTAAGGAGATATTATACAGTTTCCACCTCACAGTCAACTTAAAATGACCTTTATTGCGTCAGAAACCTAGAAAACATAATCTGCATACAACATGTGGCCACTGAACTAGCTCAAACAGCCTACAGGGGCTAATAGGGGCTAATAGAGGCTTCAGCACCATAGCAGTGAGATGTAACGGAAGCCGAGGCCTGCAAGGTTACTGACAAAACTCTGTAAAAGGTCCTTCATTTCCCAGTGAAATGTAGCTGCTGGACACAGACCTAGCTCAAGCGTAGCACAAACAAAGAGCTGTGCTAGCGTCGCAGCGTTGTAGCTCACGTGAACTGAGCACTGGAGCAGAGGACCAGTGAGCTGGTCTGCCGTCTAGGGAAGTTTGTGTTTGTCCATTTGTGACATGAAGGTATAGCTAGCTAGCAAGCTGTAGGCTGTAATAAGTGTAGTGAGCAGCAATTGTTGAGGCTAATGTTAAGAGAGGGATTATGCTAAGTATGGCTCCAGTATGCCATCGAGGCATGATTTCAGGCCTCGCCCAAAACCAATGAACACAAAAATGATAAACTTAGAGTCTTTCAATCTACACAAACTTTTACAATCCAGCCCACGTGGTGGAGAACAGCGAGCTAAGACTCCTTCTCTCATCGCTAGCTTGTTGTTAGTGGTACCGTGTTGTTACTTGTCTCTAAGCTTATGATATGATATTGTTAATGTGTTAAACAGCTACACCTGCGGTATTTCAATCTACACTTAAGGAGATATTATACAGTTTCCACCTCACAGTCAACTTAAAATGACCTTTATTGCGTCAGAAACCTAGAAAACATAATCTGCATACAACATGTGGCCACTGAACTAGCTCAAACAGCCTATAGGGGCTAATAGGGGCTAATAGAGGCTTCAGCACCATAGCAGTGAGATGTAACGGAAGCCGAGGCCTGCAAGGTTACTGACAAAACTCTGTGAAAGGTCCTTCATTTCCCAGTGAAATGTAGCTGCTGGACACTGACCTAGCTCAAGCGTAGCACAAACAAAGAGCTGTGCTAACGTCGCAGCGTTGTAGCTCACCTGAACTAAGTGGACTGAGCACTGGAGCAGAGGACCAATGAGCTGGTCTGCCGTCTAGGGAAGTTTGTGTTTATCCATTTGTGACATGAAGGTATAGCTAGCTAGCAAGCTGTAGGCTGTAATAAGTGTAGTGAGCAGCAATTGTTGAGGCTAATGTTAAGGAGGGTTTATGCTAAGTATGGCTCCAGTATGCCATCGAGGCATGATTTCAGGCCTCGCCCAAAACCAACGAACACAAAAATGATAAACTTAGAGTCTTTCAATCTACACAAACTTTTACAATCCAGCCCACGTGGTGGAGAACAGCGAGCTAAGACTCCTTCTCTCATCGCTAGCTTGCTGTTAGTGGTACCGTGTTGTTATGATATTGTTAATGTGTTACACAGTCAATTATGGTGGACAAACTGATTAGTTCATAGTTTGTTTACATCCTGTTGTGACGACGAGAAGCTGTTTCCAGTGTAGACGCACTGAAGGCTCTACGTTGCGGTTAGATCATTACGTAGCATTGATGTGCAAGATCGCGGCCAGCGCTACTAGTGCAAGTGTGCTTATGACCACAGCCCTCCTATTACTGTACGCAATATGATAAGAGATTCCTAACTTCTGAACGACCCTGTACGGTACAGCTAAAAGCCACTGCCTGCTTGTGTGCGGTGAAGGAGACGAGGATCATATAAAGGGATTCAACCCTAAATCTGAGCCAAAGGTCATGTCAGCAATGCTTCCATTCCATTCCCACCAGCAGCGCATTCATGAGCCCAGCACGGTACAGTTCGGCAGCGGAGCCGAGGCGCGCGGAGCACTCCCAGCAGGATATTCTCGGGATGGTGATGAGGTTTTGGCAGGAACGTGTGAGAAGGGGAGAGGCTGTTTAAAAAGGGACCGGCTTGACATGTTCCCACACACACTTTCTCCCTCTCGTGCGTGTCCTATTTATGGCGAGCCGGTATCCGAGATCGACTTATCAAAAGTCACTGCTGTTGCTCAAATACACGTGAGTTGCGCCTCTCTCTCACACACACATACACACGTATACACACACTCTTGCTCAATTCGGCAAAGGAATGCATGAGCACATTCCTCGGAAGAGCGCACAGCCTGAGAAATGTTGAAAAAACCTTGAATGGAGGACAAAAACCAAGCACCACTCGGTTCTCTATACGCTACTACAGAGACGGTTAGGGTTCTGGAGTTTTGGTGATGTATATATATACACTAGCGCTCAAAAGTTTAGGATCACTTTAGATCAATTTTCATGCAATTCACAAACAATATTGTCCATTTCACAATTAATGTAAGTGTATCAGATGATTTTTAAAGAATAAAAATGTTTGTATTAAAGTCTATTTTTGTATAGAGGCTTATTTTACATATAGTCCTATTATCAGTAATTCTCAGTCCTCTGTCTAAATCTCCTGGTACGCCCACCAATCCAAGTTAAGGATGTTATTGGACTAATTGGTTGTTAGGACACTCTTGCTCAATTGTGATGCACAGCTGAAAAACATTCTACTAATAAGTGAGTATAAAAGGGAGAACAACATTCTAGGTTAGTTTAGTATCTGAAGCATCAGCAGTTGATGGCTTGCTGACCGACTCACAATGACCAGAAAGAAACAACTTTCTTTAGAGACCCGTCAGTCCATTGTTGTGTTAAGGAAGGAAGATACTCCATTAAAACAAGAACATTTCACTGTGATCCCAAACTTTGGAGCGGTAGTGTATATATAATCAGAAGAGAAGCTAGTAGTCATTGCCTTATTGCCTATATTGGTAATAATTACCTTCTTCAGCTTGGTTGAGATGTGGTAAACTCAGAACTGCATTCTCAGAAGCATGGAATCCTCCATGAAAGCAAGTATTGACACCAACAACTGCATCATTAAGGTTCAATAAGTACAGTCTTCCAAAGCTGCACATACACATTGGCACCCAGATGAAGCACCTGTTTCTCTCGCACTGCTATAAATGGCCAGACTTACAATTGCTATCACCAGCACATTTAATACAGACCCATCTCACTCCCCGAAGCCCACCCCCCACCCCACAAGTGGTTCCCTGTGGAGTTTAGTTGCAACTCCTGATTGCACTAATTTTCCTCAGGCAGACACCACCACCCAATGCTCTGGCCCGTATGTTCTATACCTTGCCTTGGAGGAAATATGCAGCTTCAAAAAGTCACAGAGTTTAAAATAAGTAGTACAAGAAGTATTTGCTGGACCATATTTTCTCCAATTTGAGCTTAAAAGAAAGACAAAGATATTTAAACCAACGTTATGTAATGATTTCATCCTAAAATATCATCATTCTAATGGCACTCCCACTTCAGGCCCAGAACACTTCCTACAGCCTTTCGTAACTTTGGAGGAGCATGCTTGAGACCTCTTGCAAGACCACACCAACTGCTACAGGTCTTCAGCAGCTAGAAGAAGAAGATAGCTTAGTATTCCCAGCATGGACATCATGGTAGAGGCTGAGAAGAGACAGAAGAAGTTTTTTAGGGTTTTATAGGGTTTCTTGCTTTGAAGCCTTTGTGTTTCAGCTGTCAGGCTTGTCGGTCAAACAAAGACTGACAAAGATAGCTAGTCATCTAGCTAAAGCTGGACAAGCACATAACCAACAGCTGACAACTGGAAAATTATGATGTGAATTCATAGCAACAAACAGCCCATAGTCCATATCCAGGGTATTCACCAAGAGCCAATGGCACCAAACTTTGTTTTTCTTCATTCGTTCAAGAATTGAAACTCAATGTATCAACTGCAACCATTTCTTCTTCTCTTCCAGACCGGAATGATAACTTTCAAAATCAAATAACAAGGAACTCCAACAGAATCTCAATGGTTTGATAGAATCTCAGACCAAGACAAACTGGAACAAAAAGAATTTAGACCCTTTTTAACCCACAATGGAGCCTGAATAATCGAAGAAGCTAAATTCTGTGATTGAATTTGGGGGATTGTGGCACATTTGGCCCCCCAAATGACTATTTACGCCCAATCTGATTAGTTTATGGAACTGAACATGCTCATTCTGACAGATCGCAGTTAATTATAGGAAGTGTAGGGGGCGATATGGCTCCTGTTGCAGGTGGAACTTTGAACGATGGTGGCAATAATTTGATGTTGGCATCATTTTTAGAGATAAGTTGATTAACCAAACAATATTTGTACATTAACAGGCTAAGCAAGTTAGGAGCCATCAAAAAATCCCTTTACCAAAGCACAGTATAGCATAGTCACATCCACATGACTTCACACGTCCGTTATTAAGTGTGACTTCACTAATTTCATTGGGATTTAATGAGATTAATTCATAAATAGGATGTCTGAGGTTGGTAGGCTCGTGGCAGTCGGGCCGCACTCTTCTTAGAAATCCAAGATATTTATAATGAAGTGACTCTGTCCGCCTCAGTTCAGGGAGAGTGCACGTACTAAATATATATCAGAGCGAGACAAAGTCCGTCTTGTGCTGGCCTGCTAAATGGTCAGGAAGCCAGCTGGCCAGCAGACAGTTGGAAGCAGCCTAGATGCGCTGATGTAAACCGTTCGGACTGACTAGCTTCTTCTCAGCCTCAGGCTTTGCACCAGCGAGGAAAGCCTGACCTAGTTGGCCAAAGGCAACAGAGGAGTCCTATCACTTAACACTTGAGAGGCCCTTGCCCTTGAAGGCCAGGGTCCACGGGTTTAAGGGTCAGTGGATCTTTTCCTGGGAACTGCGGCGTTCATTAGAGATGACCCCCAGCCGGTTTCAGAAGGCAGCTGTTCCAATGAGCCTGCAGGAAACGTCAATTTGGGTGAGTAATCGGGGGATGGGGGGGGTGTGGGGGTTTCTACGAGTGGTTCTTTGGAAGTTTTACTTCCACGTAACCTCAGAGCTTGGAATCCTTGGACTTTCTGGCATGTAACCTCCATCATCCGTGATAGGTACCATTAGCAATGCAAACAGGACACCGACGTATTTACACCTCGTCGCATGCAAACTGGAAATTTTTCAATTTCAATTAAATTTGTAGAGAAGAGCCTCTGTTGCAACTCAGAGGCTGTTTGTGCAATTGCATCCAGGCAAACTTCAGGAGCTGACATCCTTCAAGAACGACAGCCAAGTGGAGGTTTTATAGCCCGGGGAGGCTGTTTCTCACTGCCTGACAGCTACACCGTTTGCACTAAATCAGCGTTTCCAAATCCGGGTCCTCAACGTTACCCCCACTGTGCACTTTACTAATCCCCTGCTTCCAGTGCACCTGACTCATCAGTTCACTATCGAGGCCTTTGACGTATTTTTAAAAAAAAGAAATTAGGAATTTAGCTTTCGGACCTCCTGCCACAAGTGGAGAAGTTTAAGTACCTCGGAGTCTTGTTCACGAGTGAGGGAAGGAAGGGTGGAATGGGAGGTTGACAGGCGGACATGTGGGCTCTGTACCGGTCTGTCCTGGTGAAGAGAGAACTTTGCCTTTTGGCTCATTTACTGGTCAATCTACGTTCCTACTCTCACCTGTGGTCGAGAGCTCTGGGTAGTTTGAGTTGAGTTTTCTCCGTGCGGTGTCGGGTCTTAACCTTAGAGATAGGTTGAGGAGCTCGATTATACTGGGGAGGCTCAAAGTCGAGCCCCCACTCCTCCACGTCGAAAGGAACCAGCTGAGGTGGTTCGGGCATCTGATTAGAATGCCTTCTGGACGATTCCCTGTGGAGGTGTTCTGGACATGTCCAACCAGGAGGAGACCCCAGGAAAGACCCAGGACATGCCGGAAGGATTATTTCTCTCGGCTGGCCTGGGAACGCCACAGTATCCCCCCGGAGGAGCTAGAGGAGGTGGCTGGGGAGAGGGAAGTCTGGGTTTCTCTGCTTGGACTGCTCCCCCTCTGACCCGGATCCCCAGAAAAGCAGTAGATAATGGATGGATGGATGGAATTTAGCTTTGGGGACATAGATGATCTGGGATCAGTCTTTATGAGGAACTAAGGCCAGTGAGGTGGGTGAGTGGGTACAGTGAAAAATATGGGACCATGATAATTCCACAGCAGTCCCACAATCAGAGTAAAGTCAATAATAGAGCCACATTTGTTGGGCGATCACCTAAAACCTGATCTGCTGATTTATCATCTTCCGAAAGTGCATGAAACCTTCATGTGTTGGTCTAATCGCAGTAGGTCTAGTGCAGCATAACGATTTGCTTGGGAAGAACCTATTATTTGCATATTGTCGCTGTCCAATGAAAAACAAGTATCAAAATACTAACTTTACAGTAGAGGACAAAATCTGTCTTCACTTGTAATGAATGAATGAAAAAAAATGGAGATGGTTTTCTTTGGACAGACACACGGCCAGAACCTGGAAGCGTGCAGAGAACATCGTCTGTGATCCATCACACCCTGGACATCACCTGTTCCAGTATCTTCCCTCAGGTTGGTGTTTCAGCCAGTTGAGAATCAAGACCTCCAGACTTCAGAGAAGCTTCTTCCCACACGCCATCACACTCATGAACAGCTGAACATCACAACACTACATTCTGAATACAGTCTACTACATACATACATCCATATCCAGATGTTCTCTCACTCTTCTTTCTCTGTACAGTCTACTACATACATACATCCATATCCAGATGTTCTCTCACTCTTCTTTCTCTGTACAGTCTACTACATACATACATACATGTCCATGTTATTTATCTGATAGAGTCTCAGAACACTTTGTATCACCGTCTCAACCAGTGACTCTTCTGTTCTTCAAATTTATATCTATTTAATATAGTCTGCTCTATCCTTACTGTTGCACTAAATATAAATACACTTTGCACATGTTAAGTTTACAGGTGTGTCTTTGTGTGTGTGTGTGTGTGTGTGTGTGTGTAGGAGGATGGCTAGGTTGGGTGTGTTTGTTACTTCTGAAAAGCACTACAAACTCCAACACCGTGAAACACTGTGTACTGCAATATATGCTGCCCTGTTACCCTTTATTCAGGCCTCTGTATCTGCCCCCCTCCGTACCACTGACTTAAAACACACTTATTAATAGATGCCAATGGGCAGTTCCTGAATTCGGCCGGAACATGTTTATGCAAAACACATCTGGTTCTGTGCAAAAGTCAATTCATTCAATTTCCAGTCTAAATGGCCTTAGAGTAAGTTTGTTCATGAGATACGTCAGAGGAAATTGGATATAAAACCTTTAAACTTCATTAAAACATATCCAATTATTCTGAGATCTCTTAACAGAGATAAGCCCCTCAATAGAAAAAAGCTGCTAGTGTTATTACAGCAATGGACTGACCACCCCAGCATCCAGACATCGACATCAGTGAATGCGCTTGGGATTGGTTGAGATTACTAAGACTGAACTTTGAACTTCATGCATAGTTAGCTACAGTCTAACATAAGAACTAAATCAATACAAATCGAGATTCAATTTGTCCACCTAATTCGTTTTCAATGCACTAAAGGAATTTGAGGGAACGGCAATATAGACCTGGAACGCTACTGACTGGGAAAACAAGAACAATCAGAACGCCTCGACTCCACACGCTCTAGTACAGGCTGCTGAGAGTGTGCATTGAGAGTGCCCATACTGTGTGCTAGCACAGGCTAAAGCTAGCATACAGTGCCCTCCATAATTATTGGCACCCCTGGTTAAGATGTGTTCTTTAGCTTCTAATAAATTGAGGGTTTTTTTAAATAATATAGGACCACGATGGAAAAAAGAGCAAAATCCAACCTTTATCTCAAGTGCATTTATTCAGTAGGAAAAAAATCCCACATTAAGAAATAATTGTTTAACATCAAATAATGTGTGCCACAATTATTAGCACCCCTGATGTTAATACTTTGTACAACCCCCCTTTGCCAACAAAACAGCACCTAATCTTCTCCTATAATGTTTCACAAGATGGGAGAACACAGAAAGAGGTATCTTCGACCATTCCTCTTTGCACAATCTCTCTAAATCATCCAGCGACCTGGGTCCTCTCCTCTGCACTCTCCTCTTCAGCTCACCCCACAGGTTTTCAATGGGGTTAAGGTCTGGGGACTGAGATGGCCATGGGAGGAGCTTGATTCTGTGTGTGGTCAACCATTTCTGTGTAGATCTTGCCAAATGTTTAGGGTCATTATCTTGCTGAAAGACCCAGTGACGACCCATCTTCAGCTTTCGGGCAGAAGCCACCAGATTTTGTTTTAAAATGTCCTGGTATTTCAAAGCATTCATGATCCCATGCACCCTAACAAGGTTCCCTGGGCCTTTGGAAGAAAAGCAGGCCCACAGCATCACTGATCCTCCCCCGTATTTCACAGTGGGCATGAGGTGCTTTTCTGCATACTCAGCTCTTGTGTTACGCCAGACCCACTTACAGCATTTGTTGCCAAAAAGCTCTATCTTTGTTTCATCTGACCAAAGCACACGGTCCCAGTTGAAGTTCCAGTACTGCTTAGCAAACTCCAAACGTTTACGTTTATGATTGTGAGTGAGAAAAGGTTTTTTTCCGTGCATGCCTCCCAAACAGCTTGTTGGCGTGTAGATAGCGTCTGATGGTTGTTTTGGAGACTTTGTGACCCCAAGATGCTACCATTTGTTGCCGTTCCGTAACAGTGAGCTTTGGAGAACTTTTTATTTCTCTTATCATCCTCCTCACTGTGCGTGGTGGCAAAATAAACTTGCGTCCTCGTCCAGACTTGTTTACCACTGTTCCAGTTGCTTTAAACTTCTTAATAATTCCTCTGACAGTAGATACGGACAGGTGTAGGCGAGTGGCTATTTTCTTGTAGCCATTGCCTGACCTGTGAAGGTCAACACACATCTGCCTTACTTGAATGCTATGTTCCTTTGTCTTTCCCATGTTGAAGAGAAATGGCCTCTGTGTCACGTCATAATTATACCCCAGGGAAACAGGAAGTTGTGAATTGCTAATTAAATGTTCCTACATACTTTGATTAACTTCGTAAACTACTGTAGAAGTGACAGAAATTCTTTAATTACATTTATTTCCTAAGAATTGTTAGGGGTGCCAATAATTGTGGAACAGGTGATTTTATGAAGAAATATTATTTCTTAGTCAGGGATTTTATTTTCCCCCTAAAACTCTACTTGAGTTAAAGGTTACATTTTTCTACACTTTTCAGTGTGACAGTATGTTTCCACAATAAAAACTGAATTTATTTTAAGGCTTTTGACACATCTTAACCAGGGGTGCCAATAATTATGGAGGGCACTGTAGCTGCCTAAACAACACACCTAAAGCTGAAACTGAGTGAACACACTGCACCAGGAGAAGAACCTCAGACACTGTGAGCCTCGCAGTCTACCGCCTTAGATTTAACTCCTAGACCAGGATCAGCTTTACTCGTGTGGAGCTGGTCTGGATCTGAAAAGACTGACGTTGCTCAGAAGACGGCAGTTTACAGACTTTACAGAAAACAGCCGTTAAAGATCAACAGCTAACCTGTTCATCATCTCCCAACAAACCACCACACAGAGTATGAGGAGTATGAAGAGAGTATGAGGAGTATAAAGATAGTATGAGGAGTATTAACAGAGTATGAGGAGTGTGAACAGAGTAGAAGGAGTATGAACAGAGTATGAGTGTGAGGAGTATGAAGAGAGTATGAGGAGTATGAACAGAGTGTGAGGAGTATGAACAGAGTATGAAGAGAGTATGAGGAGTATAAAGAGAGTGTGAGGAGTATAAAGAGAGTATGAGGAGTATAAAGAGAGTATGAGGAGTATAAAGAGAGTATGAGGAGTATGAGGAGTATGAAGAGAGTATGAGGAGTATAAAGAGAGTATGAGGAGTATAAAGAGAGTATGAGGAGTATAAAGAGAGTATGAGGAGTATAAAGAGAGTATGAGGAGTATGAGGAGTATAAAGAGAGTATGAGGAGTATAAAGAGAGTATGAGGAGTATGAACAGAGTGTGAGGAATATGAAGAGCTTCGGGAGTGTGATGTCCAAGACAGACCTAAACCAGTTAAGGAGTCTGGCTAAACACACACTCAGCAAACTTCAGCGAGTCATTATTAAAGAAGAGCCTTCACCAGATGACGCTGGGATTGGCTCCAGGCCCATCGTGACCCAGACTAGCACGATAAAGCTAAGCTATAATAGATGGATGGATAGAAGGATATTAATATACATTAAGAAATGCAAGTAAAATATAGTAAAATATAAGACTTTACACATTTAATTTTTAAATCATGCAAAATATTGATTATTATCGTTATCGACAAAATGACAGAACATAGAGATATCATGTTTTGTCAATATCGCACAACCCTAATTGTCAGTGCATAAAAACACAGCATGTTTGATTCAAACCAGAGTATCATTCATTCTGATCAAGCTAATTTAGGGCAGCACAGTGTGAGATATTCCAAATACAAATAATTCACAGTTTATGACGCTGTTCTGAAAATATACCAATACGTTGCACATTCAAACGTCTCAGACATAAAAAAAAAAAAACGCACATCGTCACACATCGCTCTAGCAGACGCCCCTAGGGTAACTATGAGAGTCACGAAAGACAGCGAGAAGACGACATCCACCTGAATCCTGAGCATCACCTCCTGTCCTGCAGCTCTACATCCCAGGCACTACCGCAGCTCTGCAGCTCGACCCCGGGACTGAACCTCAGACACAATACAGTGGCATCGCAGTGGAACGGTAGGCAGAGCAATGGGGGGCGGGGGTTGATGGCTTGGGACTTGGGCACCATCGTTATACCTCTTTATGTGCTTATCATCATTATCCTCCCGCTGTCTCTCATAACTGTTAATCACCCAAGAAGCTCAATTTTGGGATTCGATTTGGGTGGGGGTCTGCAACACATTTGGCCCCCCAAGTGACTTTTCATACAACTGAACAACTGGATGAGTCTAGTACAGTCAACTCAACATGGTCATTCTGACAGACTGCAGTTCATTATGGGGTGATATGGTTCCTATGGCCTCGCCGCAGAACAGTAACAGTAGGCAGGGCTTTGGGAGGGGGTGTGGCTTGGGACTTGGGAGCTGTCTTTATGGCTCTCGTGCTTGTTGTCAATGTCGTCCCACCGTCTCTCATAAATGTTGATCACCTCCAGCTGTTTTTCATGGCTGCCAGCTTCGTCCTGCCACCTGCTGTCATCAGCAAGCAGGGTTCGGGCTCCTGACGCCTCTCGCGGCTATTGCGGGACGGCCGTCTGGTACAAACGCCGCCCGGAACTACTTTTTCAGTGTTGGGAAGTTACACAGCATTTCATACACATGAATATAATGAATGTAGGTTCAAAATCTGTGTTATTAAGTAATTGAGTTCAGGTCAGTGGGGTGTAATTATGGGGAATGCAACATCATTGCATGTGATAACTGATAACACAGTAAGGATAAGGCAGATAGGGATTAGGCTGGAAATGCCTAACCTCAAATATCTGTTTTAGGCCTTGCAAGTCAGATGAAACGCCAAACAAGTTCATATTCTGGAGTAGAATGTTTGTAAACGTTCATTGTTGGTCCAAAGTTGCACAAAAGCCAGTTCTACAGATGTAATGGCGTATGACTAATAATCTTCAATTTCAAGATGACAAACGAAGCCATACTGTTGGGAAATAAAGACTTCCCGTGACCTTTTCAAGCTGAGAATAACACAAATTCAATGCGCGTTGAGTCACGGCGGCAGCTTAAGCTTGGAATTTCATCGCAAGTGCGAACCTGCCTTTGTTGCAATTGGCTCTATCACAAGATCCTGAGAGAAGCATCATCAAGAAAAGAGGTAAAGAGAGTCAAACCAACAGAACTTCAGAATTCGCCCGATTGATCTTGGAAAATCAACCAGTGTATGTCAATCAGAGTCATCGACCTGCAACCTTCTCTCCATCGGCAAGGTTCATACTAGCGTTCCGAGGAAGCCGTCGTATCGTTGAGCAAGCCATCTGTTGCACGGCAGGACTCAGTGTCATATAAACAGCTGCAGAAGGTAAATTACACACATTAAACTTGACTGGCAGGCCTCTTGTGCAACAGGTGCTTGGGCTGCATGGAGGGAGGGGCTGGGTCTTGGTTCTTAAACAGCGGAAGAGCATAAAACAGTCAAAGACGCTGCAAAAAGAAAAGATCTACACATTTGTAGATATTACTTACTAGTTTTAAGTGGAAAAAGTGGACTAGTTTTATTATTTCAAGATTTATAATCTTTTTTTTATAACTTGTGACCCTTACAGTACTCACCACTGTAGACTCTATGATAAAGTTGGTTGGTCCTCACTAGCTGCACGAAGAGAATCTCATTGGCTTATTTTTTATCTATAAATAACTTTCTGGCCATTTGCTAGCTTACATCTCTTCCTTGATTTCAATAAATAACAATAATTATCAGACTCGCTCGAGTGGCTGGATCACCTGTCAGGTAACGATAGTTTTTAGTGAACTGGGAAAATCTGCTTTTAGCTACAGTGCACCAGCGAGCTGGAATTCTATACAGGGATCACTGAACCATTTTAAACTTTTAGTTTCTAGTCACCATCAGAAAGCCTGTGATTGTTTTAAATGAGTATATTTTTCTATTAGGATTTTACTTTTATCTTATTTATTTTTTATGTATTTTATGTTTATTTTGTTTTATTGTATTGTATTTTATTATTATTATTATCTATTTATTTTAATTATTTATTTATTTTTTATCGTGATTGTTTTAATGAGTATATTTTTTATTAGTATTTTAACTTATTATCTTGTTGTATGTATTTTATGTTTATTTTATATTCTTTTATTACATTTTTCTAAAGAATTTACATTATATTTTATGCATCTATATTAAATGTGTATTTAAAATTTGTATTTTATTGATTATTATTATTTTTGCTCATTTTGCTTTCAATCCCTTAAAATGTAAATGCTCGGCTGCATTGAAAATGAGGGTCATCCCTCAATGTATTTCCGAGATTAAATAAAGGTTGATTGATTGGTAATAGAGAAGAAATCTAAAAAAAACACTCGCCATTTCACTCGCCATGTTATTTATGATGTTAGCACAGCATTTCACTTCTGTGTCACATCTACTGTCTGCCTCTACTTGCTGTGTTGTTTGCAGACACTGTAATGTATAAAGTCTTTCTCTGGCTGGTGTGCAGGATTTTGGACAAGCACAAAGACGGTGAGCGCTGAACTGTTACAGAGACTCAAGAGTCATAAACATACAATAAAACACCATAAACAACATACAGTAAACAACAAGCTCTGTGAGATATATAGATAGATAGATAGATAGATAGATAGATAGATAGATAGATAGATAGATAGATAGATAGATAGATAGATAGATAGATAGATAGATAGATAAACAGATAGATCAATAGACAAGCAGATAGATAGATAGATAGATAGATAGATAGATAGATAGATAGATAGATAGATAGATAGATAGATAAACAGATAGATCAATAGACAAGCAGATAGATAGATAGATAGATAGATAGATAGATAGATAGATAGATAGATAGATAGATAGATAGATAGATAGATAGATAGAGAACAAGACAAACAGATATATCAATACATAGATAGATAGACAAACAGATAGATCAATAGACAAGCAGATAGATAGATAGATAGATAGATAGATAGATAGATATATAGATAGATAGATAGATAGATAGATAGAGAACAAGACAAACAGATAGATCAATAGATAGATAGATAGATAGATAGATAGATAGATAGATAGGTAGATAGATAGATAGGTAGATAGATAGATAGATAGATAGAGAGAACGAGACAAACAGATAGATCAATAGATAGATAGATAGATAGATAGATAGATAGATAGATAGATAGATAGATAGATAGATAGATAGATAGAGAACGAGACAGATAGATCAATAGACAAGCAGATAGATAGATAGATAGATAGATAGATAGATAGATAGATAGATAGATAATTATGTGAATCAGTGACTTGCGCCTGTGTAAAATCTATCCTCCTGATTTCTGGACCAGAGCCAAACAGGCCAGTCCACTGTGGTCAGTCAGCGAGACAGACGTAGCAGCTCCTGAGGAAATGAAAGGCCACATGGAGGAGTAATTATTTAATAATTTAATAAAATGTAATGAATGTATTCTGGAAGTGATGTCACATGGCCTAGGAATGTCGCCCGCTGGAATGACATCACAGACAGACCGTCGTCGTATGAGGATGTCTTCTGTTTGTCCACCAGTTCAGAAGTTCCCTCACTTAATCTCCGGCCATTAGCTTTTACGCGCCATGAAAATCAAATGAACAAGGGAGGACGCTGTCCACGTCCGCGGAGCAGGCCGCTCACTCCCAGCGCAAAGAAAGCCGCCATTGTCAACTCAGAGGCTTTGGGTAACACGGATTCCTCTGTTAAAATCGATACTTCCTGAGTGACTTGTTTAGGAATGCGGGAGAAAAAGGCCTGAAGATGAGCCGATTATGACACGAGGACATAAAGAAACACTGATTCATGGATTATCAGACATCAGATCTTGCTTTTCAGGCTTGCGAAATTATTAGCGTGCTTGTTTTTGCCAGCGCAGCACAATGCCGCCAATCTCTCGAGCTTCCTGCGTGTGGAGTTTATTGAATATTTATCTTGGCTCGCCATGTGTGAAGATCGCTGCATCATCTGGCACTCTGCCAGGCACATGATGAGCAAGTATGACATGTCCCAGAGTTCCCTCAATCTGATCGACAGGCGCGTGCCTCGGGCCTCCAGCTGGAACAGCCGATAAAGCGCCAGGTAATTTCTCACTTGGCTGGCTCCTGTCGGGACGTTCGGAGGACGAGCGCGCTCTCGGGCTGACAGCCAGGACGGCACGATGCATCTTGCTCGATCTGCCGTGAATTAAATTCGAAACTTCGCAACATCAGATGTTGCATAAGCAGCGTATGAAGAAACTTCTGAGTGCTGTGACTTGCAAATCATCTGCGGTGGCACCTTCCCATTACAGAGACACACAGCGAGATGCCTTTGTGGTTTCTCCTCCAAAAGACTACGAGATTAGCAATCACTAATTGTGCCCAGAGCCACAGACAAAACAGCACAAAATCACTGTTCGTCTATTGATTAGATTCGTGTAAGCCACATCAAGACACTATTGTATCACTTCGGTAACCTATAATATCACTACAGTAATTTCACAAACCACTGTAGAGCGGCAGCTGTTGAGCTGCACTGGTTGAACATCAGGTTTCAGACGTCAGACAAAACAGCTTTAGGTTTTGTTAACAACACTGTCATGATATCAGACAAAACAGTCTTCAGGTCCAAAAGACAACAACCCAAGTGGCTACAGAGGTCAGATACAACATACAGTAAACAACAAGCTCTGTGAGATAGATAGATAGATAGATAGATAGATAGATAGATAGATAGATAGATAGATAGATAGATAGATAGATAGATAGATAGATAGGCGTAGAGACAGATAGATAGATAGATAGATAGATAGATAGATAGATAGATAGATAGATAGATAGATAGATAGATAGATAGGCGTAGAGACAGATAGATAGATAGATAGATAGATAGATAGATAGATAGATAGATAGATAGATAGATAGATAGATAGGCGTAGAGACAGATAGATAGATAGATAGATAGATAGATAGATAGATAGATAGATAGATAGATAGATAGATAGATAGATAGATAGATAGATAGGCATAGAGACAGATAGATAGATAGATAGATAGATAGATAGATAGATAGATAGATAGATAGATAGATAGATAGATAGATAGATAGGCGTAGAGACAGATAGATAGATAGATAGATAGATAGATAGATAGATAGATAGATAGATAGATAGATAGACAGAAGGACACATAGATGGACACAGATAGATAGATAGATAGATAGATAGATAGATAGATAGATAGATAGATAGATAGATAGATAGATAGAAGGACACATAGATGGACACAGATAGATAGATAGATAGATAGATAGATAGATAGATAGATAGATAGATAGATAGATAGGCGTAGAGACAGATAGATAGATAGATAGATAGATAGATAGATAGATAGATAGATAGATAGATAGATAGATAGATAGATAGATAGATAGGCGTAGAGACAGATAGATAGATAGATGTGTGCCCAATTAGATAGATAGATAGATAGATAGATAGATAGATAGATAGATAGATAGATAGATAGATAGATAGATAGATAGATAGATAGATAGATAGATAGATAGATAGATAGATAGATAGATAGATAGATAGATAGATAGATAGATAGATAGATAGATAGATAGATAGATGTGTGCCCAGATAGTCTCATGTGTGTGAGAATGGTCCTAACACAATTACAGCTCACTTCTCTCACTGAACAAGAGAAAGTGTGGAGGAATACGAGAGAGAGATAAACTGTTAAGATGTGAAGCTCAGTTAACAAGACTAAACATTTTATTTACTTTTTATTATAAATAAACACTTTATGATGCACTTTTTTTCAAAAATATTTTAAATGTAGCCCTTGTTTTTACTTAGTGATGAAAAAAAGCATTTATTCAGTTCAGTATTTAAACAGTAAATATACTGAAATATACTGAACGGTATGTGTGATGTGTTGGTGTTTCAGTAGTTGATGGTATAAGATGCTGATACTAGACTACCTCAGTAAACAGGATACACCACTGAATCAGAACACACGTTAGAGATGATGACGGTCCGGACCAACCTGAGGAGATCTCCTCTAACTGGACCTTACTGGACTAATTAAACACCCCTGGTGTAGGATGAGCCTCTTCTGTTCTCAGGTCTTATAAGTTCAGTACTGGTGGCAGAGCTGGAACACCATACAGAGACAGTTAACTGCAAGGCTGTGATTAACTTCTGGGGAAAAACTGAGCAACTTTATCAAACGGAAACCACACGACGCACTTCAGATACATTCACTTTCAGTCAGAGAGCTGCTGAGAGACGCTTCAACAGGACTGGCTGGAATCGAGTTTCAGTAATGTTTAGAACTGGCCACACAGTTGCAGAAGGAACAAAAGCACTCGGCTGGGCGTTTCTAGGCCGAGGGCAGTGGAACAAGTTAACACGATTTTTCTCCCACTCGTGGCTTAGACAGGCCAAATGAGTCGTGATGTCCACAAGTACAACTAGATACACACGCGCTTGCACCATTTTCCACCAGAGGGGCAGTGTTTGTGTATGAGAGAGAGAGAGAGAGAGAGAGAGGAGACATGGAATCCACCCCCAGAGTGCAGGGATGAGGCCACAGAGTGACCACAGTTGCTCTGTCCCACTGTAGTTTGGGCAGGGCCGGATTGCAGGCTTCTATTTTAAAAGGTGTTCCCAATACAGAACCCTATCTGACACCACTGTTTGATAAATGTCCTCGAACTGTCTCTGATGCTGAAAATAAATGCAAGTGCCTCTACATTGGTGGTTTGTGTGGTTCCCCAATAGGGTGCATTCAGTTTAACCCTAATTCAAATCTTTCATTTAATCTAGGGCTGTTCCGATTTCTGGATTTAGCTCAATGAAAAAAAAGAAAAAGAAAGAAGAAAAATTCTAATTTACATGCTTTAGGAATCTGCCTATATATATACACTACCGCTCCAAAGTTTGGAATCACAGTGAAATGTTCTTGTTTTAATGGAGTATCTTCTTCCTTAACACAACAATGGACTGACGGGTCTCTAAAGAAAGTTGTTTCTTTCTGGTCATTGTGAGCCGGTCAGCAATCCATCAACTGCTGATCTTCAGATACTAAACTAACCTAGAATGTTGTTCCCTTTTATACTCACTTATTAGTAGAATGTTTTTCAGCTGTGCATCACAATTGAACAAGAGTGTCCTAATAACCAATTAGTCCAATAACATCCTTAACTTGGATTGGTGGTCGTACCAGGAGATTTAGACAGAGGACTGAGAATTACTGATAATAGGACTATATGCAAAATAAGCCTCTATACAAAAATAGACTTTAATACAAACATTTTTATTCTTTAAAAATCATCTGATACACTTACATTAATTGTGAAATGGACAATATTGTTTGTGAATTGCATGAAAATTGCATGAAATTAAATTGTAATGTGATCCTAAACTTTTAAGCGGTAGTGTATATATATACAAATTAAGCATCCCTAAAATAGTAACTTTACAGGGCAGAACAATAAGATTCTTTACTCTTTCAATGTAAGACACTAGCTACTTTTACATGCAGTCTGATAATCTGTTAATAATTTGACTAACAGCTCAATCGGAATAGAATACGTCCACATATACACCTCAATCTGAATAGACTAGTACGAATGGGGTCATTCTTATTAAACGAGGTGGGAAATCCCATTAATAATCAGCCTGTATCCTATTACATTCCCAATCAGAAAGCTGAAGTATGTTCTGAGCATGTGCAGTTGCGTCAGAGGAAGTTCCAACATGGTGCATAGTTGAAACTGATCTTCAGAAGAGTCCAAAATCGCATACCTACATACTAAACAGTATCCAAAAGCAGTATGCGAGAGTAACTAGGGTGTCCGAATACATAGTATTCGTCGAGCAGTACGCGGAAAGTTCCCGGATGACGTCCTGCAACATCAGACATTTTTAAGTATGCAGCCCCAGCACACCGTCCTATCCCAGGATTGTGGGATTTTCTCATGATCTACTACATCCCAGGATTTTTCAACAACTAACATGACTTCAGATCTTAGCAAACATGACGTGACCCAAAACAAGTGGTCACCACAGCTTATACATACATACATGTATACACTGATAAGCTCCATTCACCTCAGTTCTCATTGGTCGCCGGCTTTTCAGGCATCAACATCACATTTCACGCTAGAGAATCAGTGTCCACTTTATAGTACAGGAGTCGTAAACACTGAACATGTTTCATATTCACGATTCATAATCAGGCCAGACTGGACTGGCAGCAGATCAGAGGGCAAAAGATTGAACTTCTCCAAATGACAGGATACTCTCAGTCCTACTCAGCAGCCTTAGAAGTTCACAGAATTGGTCAAAAGGTCATCTGAGGTCACCCTCCAGGCAAGAGAGTCCTCACAGTGACCTGGAGATCAGCTGAGGGTAGAGAAAGACAAATGCTATCATCAATCTTTCTGAGCTTCAGAGTTGTTCTGTGGAGAGAAGAGAACCTTCCAGAAGGACAAACATTTCTTGGAGTTTGAGGGGCTCTCAGAGCATGAGAGTCTGATGAAACAAAGATTGAACTCTTTGGTCTGAATGCCAAGCACCATGTCTGGAGGAAACCAGGCACTGTTCATCACCTGACCAAATACCATCCTTACAGTGAAGCATGGTGGTGGCTGCATCATGCTGTGGGGTTGTTGAGAAAGACACATGCTATCATCAATCTTTCTGAGCTTCAGCATTGCTCTGTGGAGAGAGGAGAACCTTCCAGAAGGACAAACATTTCTTGGAGTTTGAGGGGCTCTCAGAGCATGAGAGTCTGATGAAACAAAGATTGAACTCTTTGGTCTGAATGCCAAGCACCATGTCTGGAGGAAACCAGGCACTGTTCATCACCTGACCAAATACCATCCCTACAGTGAAGCATGGTGGTGGCAGCATCATGCTGTGGGGTTGTTGAGAAAGACACATGCTATCATCAATCTTTCTGAGCTTCAGCATTGCTCTGTGGAGAGAGGAGAACCTTCCAGAAGGACAAACATTTCTTGGAGTTTGAGGGGCTCTCAGAGCATGAGAGTCTGATGAAACAAAGATTGAACTCTTTGGTCTGAATGCCAAGCACCATGTCTGGAGGAAACCAGGCACTGTTCATCACCTGACCAAATACCATCCCTACAGTGAAGCATGGTGGTGGCAGCATCATGCTGTGGGGTTGTTTTTCAGCAGCAGGAACTGGGAGACTACTCAGGGTTGAGGGAAAGGTGAATGCAACAATGTACAGAGACATCCTTGAAGAAAACCTGCTCCAGAGGACTCTGGATCAGAGACTGGGGCGAAGTCTATATATAAATAATATGTATGATATAGAAATACCTCCAAAACACCAACTTTACAGGAGAGGACAAAAACTTACTTAACTTTTAATGCAAGTCAATGGAACCAGACTTCTTTCCAAGCTGCTTTGGAGCATTTCTATTGGTCCATTCATCATGTAAAGGACAGCTGTTGTGTTGGAATGATGCAGAAAACTAGAAATCACCAAAAATCGAGATGCATGTTTTACTTGGACAGCGATGATGGGACGGGAATAGGACGCTGCTATTGAACAGAATGAATAGAAACGGAAGCTGATATATATTGTCGTTCACTTCAGACCAATCAGGGCGCATGCTTAGCTTAGCTTTGCTTTGCATTGTCAGTCCACGCTCCCCAAACAGCTGATGGTCTAGAGCCGTCCTGGGCCTTCGCTTTGTCTGCCCGCGGTGTTTAGAAGTGGACGAGGAGAAAACGACTCCATTCATTTCTCCGGCAGCCTTTGAACGCTGCGAAAGAGAACGCTAAATATTTACACGGGCCGCCGCTGTTTGTTTAAAGTTTGGAGAGAGGGAGGCAGACGGAGAGAGCGAGCGAGGGAGAACGAGAGAGAGAGTGAGAGAGGGCGAGTGTGTTTAGAAACACCTTCATCACTGTGATGACTGCCAGACCGCCGTGAACTCTTCAGCTTCTTTACCTCCTTTTCAGGGCATGACAATACAAGAGAGAGTAACGTACACAACCATGACCCTACTGACTGACCTGGATTCACCATATTAACCCTCAGAGGTCTGCAGGTGGAAACACAGGACAAGCTATGCTCTTAAAAAAGATGGTTCCTCAAGGGTTCTTTACTTAAGACAATAATCCTATATAGAACTATAAACACCCAAAGAACAATTTGCATGCTTAAATGCTAATTTGCATGGTGAATGGTTCTTTAAATTATATAGAACCGAGAAGGGTGCTGCTATTTATGACAATGTTAAGCTTGTAATCACAATAGAAGAACACTAATAGGTTCCCTATAGAACCATATATATGATTTTTATTTTTCAACATCATTTAAACTCGACAGGTGCCGTTTACATTGTGTTAACATTTCATGATGAATGAACCAATAGAAATGCTCCACAATAGCATGGTAAAAATTCTGGTTCCATTGACTTACATTGAAAGTAAAGACAGTTTTTGGCTTCTCCTGTAAAGTTCCTTATTTGGAGACACTTGTTTTTCTTTGGATAGCAACGATATACAACACAGTGTTGTCTGGACTGACCATTTACTCCAGATATGGTTACGTTCTATTAATAAAAGCAGAAAAATAACGTAAAGTCAAAGTGGAACTCCATCAATTTCTAAAAAATCTACTTAATTAAAAGATTAGAAGGTAAACAAAGTAATTCAGAGTGGTTTACAAGAGAGAGTAACGTACACAACCATGACCCTACTGACTGACCTGGATTCACCATATTAACCCTCAGAGGTCTGCAGGTAGAAACACAGGACAAGCTATGCTCTTAAAAAAGATGGTTCCTCAAGGGTTCTTCTTTCCTTAATACAGTAGTCCTATATAGAACCAAGGATGCTAATTTGCATAGCAATTTGTATGGCGATTGGTTCTTTAGATTAGATAGAACCGAGAAGGGTGCTGCTATTTATGACAATGTTAAGCTTGTAATCACAATAGAAGAACACTAATAGGTTCCCTATAGAACCATACAGATGATTTTTATTTTTCAACATCATTTAAACTCGACAGGTGCCGTTTACATTGTGTTAACATTTCAGGATGAATGAACCAATAGAAATGCTCCACAATAGCATGGTAAAAATTCTGGTTCCATTGACTTACATTGAAAGTAAAGACAGTTTTTGGCTTCTCCTGTAAAGTTCATCATTTGGAGACACTTGTTTTTCTTTGGATAGCAACGATATACAACACAGTGTTGTCTGAACTGACCATTTACTCCAGATATGGTTACGTTCTATTAATAAAAGTAGAAAAAGAACGTAAAGTCAAAGTGGAACTCCATCAATTTCTAAAAAATCTACTTAATTAAAATATTAGAAGGTAAACAAAGTCATTCAGAGTGGTTTACAAGAGAGAGTAACATACACAACCATGACCCTACTGACTGACCTGGATTCACCATATTAACCCTCAGAGGTCTGCAGGTAGAAACACAGGACAAGCTACACTCTTGTAAAGGATGGTTCCTCAGTGGTTCTTTACTTAAGACAATAGTCCTTAATAAACCATAAACACCCAAAGAACAGTTTGCATGCATAAATGCTAATTTGCATGGCGAACGGTTCTTCAAATTAGATAGAACCGAGCAGGGTGCTGCTATTTATGACAATGTTAAGCTTGTGACAACAACAGAAAACCCCTAATAGGTTCCCTATAGAACCATATAGATGATTTCTATTTTTCAACATCGTTTGAATTCGACAGCTGCTGTTTACATTGTGTGAACGTTTCATGATGAATGGACCAATAGAAATGCTCCAAAATAGTGTGAAAACAATTCAGGTTCCATTGACTTACATTGAAATGAAGGACAGTTTTTGGCCTCTCCTGTAAAGTTTTTTTTTTTAGAAAACGAATGTAAAGTCAAAGTGGGACTCCATCGATTTTTAAAAAAATCTACTTAATTAAAAGATTGAAACGTAAACAAAGTCATTTCTCCGAGTGGTTTGGTGTGAAATGCTGTGTTCTAGGGAAACTTAGAGTCAGAAGTGTTCACAGTGGTGGTGAATGGAACCAGGCGTCCACCTCTTAAAACTCCCTCAAAGACAGTTAGTACATGAGATTGTTTTGAATGTACCATCTAAGGCCTGAGATGTTGTTCTACTGTAGTTTTTTGATAATGTCTTGCCTTTATATATATTCGTTTTAATACATTCATGCCGAAGGATGTACGGCGCTAGAGATTTTAACATCATTCCTTAGAAAACTCCTGTCGGTTCACTGGTGGGTTTGGATAGTACATAAAATATCCATATCTGTGCTGCAGACATGGTGACCCCTGGTTCCCTTCACCACCACTGTAGAGAAATCAGAGCATCTACAATGAATCACTTTACACCAAACCATTCCGGATGACTCTGTTTATACCGCAACCTCGGAATAATTCAGAAATTTTAAAAATAGGGGGGAATTCCCCTTTGATAGACGTCAGTTAGGTCTTTGTAAGTTATGGTGTGCTGAGCCGTGGTAGAATTGCACTCAGTGGGAGGTTACATGGTAACTCTTACACTTACAGCCAACAACAATGTGGCTCGGTGGTTAACCAAGAAGTTAAGAAGATGCACACTCAGTGGAGGCTTGGCCAACGGGAGAGTAAAATGATGATGCGAGGAGCCAATGGGATGGAGTTTTACTGAGCAACTTGCATATAATCAGTATTTTAAATTGTTCTCTAAAGTTCTACATAGAAGGTACATCATTTTGGTCGCCCAGCTGTGGTTTTACACGCCTACTTACATCCTATGATTTGGTTCTAGAATCAAACACCCTTTGTTTAATGAGCTCATGAATAATTAACTGAGCTCTGCTCAAGACGCTGTGAGGATCACACAGACGCAACATCTCAAAATAGACTAAATAAAACAAACCTCTGTGTAAATAAGCTCCGCCCTCATACTGTTTAGTTAGCTATGTTAGTTACTTGGAGCTGCTAGTATCTAACGTTACCTATACCAGCTACTCACTTTCATCTGGACATCAAACACAAAGTAGATTAAAGGTGTCTCTGTGAAACTTTCAGTTTAAGCTGATCTGCTTCAACCAGCACACAGTGATACTCTCACACAGCATGGCTGCTACTTCCAGTCACTGTTGGAGGTTGTGGTGCTAATAAAGGTGGAGCTGCTCGTCTCTTCAGTCTCTTCAGTGTTGAACGCTGAGCTGAAGCTGCTCCGAGTGTTAAAGAGTTAAAGTTGTTCAGGATTCTGTTAAAGATGAGCTGGTTTTGGGAATTCTCCGTTCCACCTTAAACGGTGCTGGAGTTACATTCTGGCGTCTGTAGGAGCTGCAGTGTTTAAGGTGGAACATTAGATGAAGAATGTGGAGAAGAGGAACTTCAGGCTGGTTTAAAGATGAACATGGAGCTCTGACAGTTGGGTTGTTTGTTGGGAAGGAATGAAAAGTGGTGACGTTCCCTTCATAGCCTGGAACGCTGGATTTCTCCACCACCGTTCTGGTTGCTGGTTGTTGTTGTGGTTGTATGTAAATGTTGGGGGTTTAATATTAACGAGTCACAGTGTAGGATTTGGAGCTCGGCCTTTTTTATCGTCCGTCTCTTCTGTAAAAGTAGGATTTGCATTAGAAGAACAGAGTTTGAGGTTCACGGTATGTACAGTTCTATATACTGAACTCTCATTATTCTACTATAACAATGTAAATACAGTTTTCTATTCTATAGCACCTTTAAAGGGAACCGTGACTGTTAAGGCCCTAATATGATGTACATAGCTTCTAAAGCTAAGTTTAAGCTCATCCTCATTTACAAAGCTCTCAAACCCAGTTTTCAGTGTCTGACCTGCCTAGACCTGACTAGATGCCGAAATGAGATCCATGTTGTCCGGGTCTGATTGTGTGGTCCAGGCTTTATACAGTTTTTCGATTGGATGCATGGATTCTTGAGGTTTCCCCATTGAGAATGAATAGGATGGAAACTTGTGCTCGACCGACAGACACGGTTTCAAATACACTGGGTGGACCCCCGACCACTATTCATCTCTCCCATAGGACCCCATTCATTTTCAGCCAAACCCAAACATTATGGTTTGGTTCAGCCTACAGCCACCAAACTGCCTATACTTACTCAGAGTACATCCCCAACCTCTAATCCACATACATACAGACCCTCACTCCTCTATTCGTTGTTCATTCATCTCTTAGTACACCCATAGGATCCCATTCATTTGAGGCCGATCCCAAACATTACGGTTTTATTTAAACTACAGCCACCAAACTAACTGTACTTACTCAGAGTACATCCCCAACCTCTAATCCACAGACATACAGACCTGCGCTCCTCTATTTGTCGTTTATTCATCCCCTCATTCCTACCATAGGGTCCCATTCATTTTGGCCAAACCCAAACATTACGGTTTCGTTTAGCCTCCAAACTCCCTGTACTTACTCAGAGTACATCCCCAACCTCTAATCCACATACATACTGACCCGTGCTCCTTTATTTGTCGTTTATTCATCTCTTGTTACTCCCATAGGATCCCATTCATTTTCGGCCGAACCCAAACATTATGGTTTTGTTCAGCCTACAGCCACCAAACTGCCTGTACTTACTCAGAGCAGATCCCCAACCTCTAATCCACATACATACTGACTCGCACTCCTCTATTTGTCGTTCATTCATCCCTCATTCCTCCCATAGGGTCCCATTCATTTTCGGCCAAACCCAAAAATTACGGTTTCGTTTAGCCTACAGCCACCAAACTGTCTGTACTTACTCAGAGCAGATCCCCAACCTCTAATCCACATACATACTGACCCACACTCCTCTATTTGTCGTTTATTCATCCCTCATCCCTCCCATAGGGTCCCATTTATTTTCAGCCAAACCCAAACATTACCGTTTTGTTCAGCCTACAGCAACCAAACTGCCTGTACTCACTCAGAGCAGATCCCCAACCTCTAATCCACATACATACTGACCCACACTCTTCTATTTGTCGTTTATTCATCTCTCGTTCCTCCCATAAGATCCCATTTATTTTCAGCCAAACCCAAACATTACCGTTTTGTTCAGCCTACAGCAACCAAACTGCCTGTACTCACTCAGAGCAGATCCCTAAACTCTAATCCACAGACATACAGGCCTGCGCTCCTCTATTTGTCGTTTATTCATCCCTCATTCCTCCCATAGGGTCCCATTCATTTTTGGCTGAACCCAAACATTACGGTTTCGTTTAGCCTACAGCCACCAAACTGTCTGTACTCACTCAGATCAGATCCCCAACCTCTAATCCACATACATACTGACCCACACTCTTCTATTTGTCGTTTATTCATCTCTCGTTCCTCCCATAAGATCCCATTTATTTTCAGCCAAACCCAAACATTACCGTTTTGTTCAGCCTACAGCAACCAAACTGCCTGTACTCACTCAGAGCAGATCCCTAAACTCTAATCCACATACATACTGACCTGCGCTCCTCTATTTGTCATTTATGCGCAACCATCCTGCGTTTCCTTCAGGAAATACCCTTTTCTAGTTTGTAATGCAGTCTGGCTCCTGTTCATCTACTGAAGAACCCGCACACTGACACAATTACCCACACATAGTGATTAAGCAGTTCAAACTAAATGGTCTATAGATTTCAAACTGAGAGAGGATTTAATTATGCAGCGGCCTGTTTGCTGTGATCAGGCTGGTGGACTGAACGATGTGCTCTCTCTTATTATCTAGAGCTTCAGCTCCCGTCAGTTACAGGACAAAGCAGATAATCTGCAACAGACACACACGGTCCACTTCCTCCAGTGATTCAGCATTAACTGTAAACTGCTGCATCCCTGCTCGATGCCTGATAGAAACTGACAGAGATTAGACAACAGCGACTACAAGGTGACGAGATGAATTTGCTGCAATCATACACCAATATTAGGAGCACGCTGAAGCTGATTCATCGCTTGCGCTCAAATCACAGCTCGTTTTCCACATCGTGCGTCAGCTCCGTGAAGCAGACCGCCACGTTCACACTCATTTCTATGCAGATTTATTCAACACAGGCTTTTATGTGTTTAGATGCAAAGCACTGCAGGGAACTGGCTTAACTTTCACAAACTCACTCGTGTGTAGCAGGCTAGAAACCCTCCACAAGGGGGCACCATTAACAGTCAAGTAGCTGTAGACGTTTCACAAGAGGCTTCTTGTTTTTTTTTTTTTCAGATTATGTCAGTAAAGTAACTGCGTGTCAGTCAATGAGGTTTGCATCAATGAAAAGGACTCAATTTGACATATGACATATTTTTTAATCCGAGATAACAACAAAACAAAATCTGTTCATCATAGGGTTGGGGCGATGTGGAAAAAAAATCTTATCATGATAATGTTTTTCACATCAGTCAATATCGATATACATCACGATATAAATCAAATCACTATTAATTTTTTACTTTAAGTGAGAAGTGAAGATATTAAAATGTAAAAATTTTGTTACATTGTTCCTCTGATTTATTTTCTATCAGAAGATAGACAAATGTACTATAGAACATTACACAACTGTATTTCAAATAAATTATGTATATATATATATATATATATATATATATATATATATATATATATATATATATATATATATATTTTTTTTTTTTATATATATTTTTGGTTATAAAGTCAACTTTGCTTCAGCGTTCTCACTCGAACTGCTACAGTAAACATATTTATCTTTATTGATTACGAAATTACATCGATTAGCATAGCGTGCATCGATGCGTCGCTAAGGTGGCCGCGGCCACTGAAAGCATGGATTAATCCGGAGCGCGAGCTGCAGCTACAAACAATCACTAACTACATCTAACGTTGTGGGAGTGTTTCACACAGAAACACAACAGTGTGGTGCTCTGTCAGCTCTGCACAGTGGAGATGATCACAACAGTACAGCTGCTATACACGAGACCTTGAAGATCAAACATCCCGTAGAGCTTCATCAACACAGCAGCAGGACAGCACCTGTTTACCTGTTTATCTTATCTTATAGATTATTTTAAGAGTATTAACACGTGTATCATGTTTCTTTCAGTAGTTGTTTAGGTTTTCTGTCTCTTATTTTATTCTCTCTGCTCGACTGTGACGCCTGCAGTAACCAGATTACTAGCATTGAGGTTAAGCTGCCGCTACTTCTACACTCTGTGCTGTGAGCTTCAACCAAACATGAAATAGCTGGAACTTCAGCTACCTAACTGGTTTGTGGCAGCGCTATTCTCATTCGCATTGGCTATTTGTGTTGTCTCTTAAAACATGGACGGAACTTACTTCTATCGTCTTTCTATCGACTACGTCTTATAGTTCTATCGAGGAAACGTTATTTCGTGATAATTATCGTTATCGTTTTATCGCCCAGCCCTAGTTCATCATAAAATATTCACACCGTATGAAATTCAGCAATTTTTTCTGAATTAGGTCACAATTTGTAACCCTGGTTTCCTCAAGAACTGCACCTGGTAGTGCACACTGGCTCAGAACTCTCGGTCTGATGTTGGCATGTCTGTAAAAGGCGTCAGCAGCAGAACTCTGTTTGAACAGCAGGCCATGTTGCAATTGTACGTTTCTTATTTTCCTGTAACTGCACGGAAACAAAAGTCTTTCTAGAACAAGCCTAAACTAGACGAACGAACACTGTTACATAATACAATATGCTCTCTCTCTCTCTCTCTCGCTCTCTTTCTCTCTCTCTCTCGCTCTCTCTCTCGCTCTCTCTCCACACCTTCTCTTTGTGTCAGTATCAAGGAAAACCACAACACCACCCAGCTCCGTTTTCTCATAACCCCACTTTGTTCCTAGATTATCTTCTCACGCTGAGAAGCCCCGGACGTCCCGTTTGTCATCGTCACCTCTTCGCTACGGCTGCCGCGACCCTGAAAGGCTCCTGCTGTGTGACCTTTGACCTCTGTACTTCTCAGGGGGTAGAAAGTGGAGGGTGGAACTCACGGCTGTAGCTCTGGCTACCTTCTTTATGAACCAGGAGCAGTTAGTGGTTGTGTTATGTCTTTGACAGGCCGGTATTATTGGAAGACTTTGCTTTAGCATGAACCGTTGTTGTCCAGTGTTTATCACTGTCCAGTTTTTTATAGGCCAGTTTATTTCAGTGTGGATCATGCTATGGGGAAGTAGTATCTAAAGGCCAATCATGGTTCTCCAGCATCTCTACCAATTGCTTGGCTTGAACATGTGTCCACTCGAGTTAGAAAGGATTTGGACACGGCTGCTGCTTAGTGGACGGTCTGAAATAAGCCCCGACCCAACTGCACCAATCACTTTGCCAACTGGGAGACTCTCTATGTTGGTTTTGATGGTTCCTCCTAAATTTGCTGCCTTGTTTTGGACGTGCCTATTTCCAAATACAAAAATTGTGGTTTTTAGAGCTAGGCCTTCAGTTTGAGCCAAATATTTGCTAGCTTCCCCATGTGATTCTATCAGTATGTTAGTGCTAAGCTAACTGCAATTAACATGGAAGATTGAGGCTGTTCCTAAATAGCTTTTTTTACTTGAAACTTATTATTGAACATATTCCATGGGTTCGAGCTGAATATTCCACTATTTGCATATCCGTTCATTGGGAAGGTGTTCGGTTTTTAATCATTTTATCAAAAATGACTAAGGGAAAACTGCCAAATACTGCAACTGGTTCTCAGGAAGACTCAAGGTTACGGTCTATAGCACCGCTGAAAACAGCAGCAAACACGTTGAGAAGAAACACAGCCCTCTGTTCTACTGCGAAAAACCCACCACTCCACCCGTATCCCCATAGAGAATGAATAGGATGGAAAAGTGCACGCCAATCTACTGAACCTCTGTTCAACCGACAGACACCGTTTCACATACACTGATTCAGGACACTCCCCCGACCAGAGAGAGAGAGTGAGCGCGAGCAGCTGGAAAATATTATGAGGAATATAAACTGTGTGCTTGTTTCCAACAACTGTTCTTCTATATCAAACAAATTATTGTTTATAATTTCACAAAGTAGATGGAACATGACCCCCTCTCTCCCACCTATCATGTATTTCCCTATATATATATATATATATATATATATATATATATATATATATATATATATATATATATTAGGGCTGGGCGATATGGGAAAAAATCGTATCACGATATTTTTTTTCATATCAGTCGATATCGATATGTATCACAATATAAATCAAATCACTATTTCCTTTTTACTCTAAGTGAGAAATAAAGATATCAAAATGTAAAAAAAATGTTTATTTATTTTCTTTCAGAAGATACAAATTAACTGTAGAACATTACACAACTGTATATCAAATAAATTAAAAACACACACACATATACGTTAGGTGCAGCCCTAATCTACATACTTGTTGGCGGAGGATTAAACGGTGCTGCCGTCTCTCAGCTTGCACAGCCGGGAATTGCAGCGGTTCTGGAAACTGCAGTGGTGAGATTATAACGGCGTATGTGATTACGAGGCGCTGGCGGCACCATCGCCGGAAACCGTACCGGCGTGCACTGCGCTGAG
This sequence comes from Megaleporinus macrocephalus, assembly GCA_021613375.1. Lineage (NCBI taxonomy): Eukaryota > Metazoa > Chordata > Actinopteri > Characiformes > Anostomidae > Megaleporinus > Megaleporinus macrocephalus. The sequence goes on along the minus strand of CM038727.1, from coordinate 6,700,540 downwards.
TCAGGCGGCGAATGATCTGCACGCCACTACAAACTTGTGTAAAAATGGGAACGTCAGCAGAACACTACCCAGACGGAGGAGACGCAGACTGTGATCGCGTCTCTGATACGAGCGCTAACGACTTATTGTTTAACGAGTTAATCAGACCTTCAGCCGAGCCAGACACGATGCTCCGATTAAGATTAAGCAAAAAAAATAAAAAATCACTGCAGCATCTGACGAGCATTTTCTCAGCACAACGACCACAACTGCTTCTCCTGCATTGCTCTTGCTGCAGAGATGCTGGTGACGAAGCAGGAGCCGCCACAACAGAGTTCAGCTTTCCAGGCTGTCTGCCATCTGTGAGTCTGAACCACAGAAACCAAGCTAATCAGCCGTTAGCACCGTGGCACTTTCCTGCGCGCTGTGAACTGCAGCACACTGCCATTGATCATGACTTAAGCCTCAGTGTGAGACTTAAGAGCTGTCTGATCCGGGGACAGTGGCCCTCCTTTCTGAGCCAAAAGCCTTTATCTGATTAATAAGTGTATGTTCACCACCAGATCTGATTAGAACAGATGTAAATAATCATACATACAATACAAAGTAACATGAATATGTTATTGTGAGAGAAGTATCATATCTTGAGCTCCAGTTTGAAGAACAAAGTTAGGTTCCAGATTTCTCCTGGACGCCCCAGACATTGTATGAATGTGTTCAGCTCCTTCAGCAGTAATCTTGATTTAGCTTAATGAAGTACTGAGCAGTCAAAGCAGGTATTAGATGAGAACTGTAAATAATACTGGGTTGTTTATAGAAGATAACTTTACAGTAGAAAGAAAAACATTCTTTGCGTTTTTAATGTAAGTCAATGGAACCAGACGTCTTTTTGTTTCCCACTCAATTCTGGGTCATTTAAAAAAAAACAAAACATTTGATCCTTTAAGTAAGATCTGACTTAGTGTGCGGAAGACCTACCAAACTAGAAGAAAAGAAGAAATTAATTAATTAAACCAAACATTTTGTTGCAATTAACCATACAGACAGAAAAAAAATCAAACAAATGCACACCTGTGAATTTCATATATATATATATATATATGAAAGAAGTAGATCAGATCTTGATCCAGTTTGAAGAACAAAGTTAGGTTCCAGATTTCTCCTGGACGCCCCAGACATTGTATGAATGTATTCAGCTCCTTCAGCAGTAATCTTGATTTAGCTTAATGAAGTACTGAGCAGTCAAAGCAGGTATTAGATGAGAACTGATAATAATACTGGGTTTCCACAAAGAGAAGCTTATATATATATATATATATATATATATATATATATATATATATATATATATATATATATATAGGGAAATACATGAGAGGTGGGAGAGAGGGGGTCATGTCCCATCTACTGTCTGAAATGACACAATAATTTGTTTGAGGTAGAAGAACAGTTGTTGGAAAAAAGCACACAGTTTATATTCCTGATAATATTTTCCAGCTGCTCTCCCTTTCTCTCTCTCTCTCTCTCTCTTTCTCTTTCTCTCTCTCTGTGTCTCTCTCTGTCTCTCTCTCTGTCTCTCTCTCTCTCTCTCTCTCTCTCTCTCTCTCTCTCTCTTTCTCTCTCTCTCTCTCTTTCTCTTTCTCTCTCTCTGTGTCTCTCACAGGATCACAACTAAGTGTCTGCTTTAAGGTCTGACCTTCAACCAACATTACCTATTCCAGTACAGTGAGCTGTACCGATAGCAGCCGGGTTTTTTTTTTTTTTTTTTTTTTTGGTTTGCCCTACTTGGGGTCTGAATCACTGCCTTTCTAAATGTCTACACGCAGATCAGAGGCTTCGGCCCCTCGGGAGACACCACGGCAAGATGCGGGTGCGATCATCTCACTGCTCGTGACTAATGGCCCTCCGCTGCTGCCCCGCTGTATCTGTCAGGCGCCGTCGCCTCTCGCCCGTTTTCTCGGGGGCTCCTTCTGTGAGGGGGGGCTGAATAATAAACAGCGAGACCCTGATGCGTCAGCGTGTTGGTTTATGGCGTGTCGGTGAAGAGACGATGCCACAGGTGTACGGTAATGAGCAGGTTTTTGGATTGTATGACTTGCTGTTACCTATGAAGCCTATGC
>CM038727.1:6653441-6693441 GCA_021613375.1 Megaleporinus macrocephalus | reverse complement strand
GGCCAAAAACTGACTTTACTTTCAATGCAAGTCAATGGAACCAGAAATTTTTCCACTCTATTTTGGAGCATTTCTATTGGTCCATGGATGCTAAAATTCTCAGACACTGTAAACGGCAGCTGTCGGGTTCGAAAGATGAAGAAAAATAAAAATAGGCAAAAATTAAAAAATTAGTATCTCCAAAATAGCAACTTTACAGGAGAGGCCAAAAACTGTCTTTACTTTCAATGTAAGTCAATGAAACCAGAAATGTTTCCACCCTATTTTGGAGCATTTCTATTGGTCCATGGATGCTAAAATTCTCAGACACTGTAAACGGCAGCTGACAAAAATCAAAAAACGAGTATCTCCAAAATAGCAACTTTACACGAAAGGCCAAAAACTGACTTTACTTTCAATGCAAGTCATTGGAACCAGAAATGTTTCCAACCTATTTTGAAGCATTTCTATTGGTCCGTTCATCATGAAACTCCTAGACAATGTAAACGGCAGCTGTCGGGTTCAAATGATGCAGAAAAATAAAAATAGAGAAAAATGGAAGATGCATGTTTTTCTCTGGGCAGCGACGATATGCCCCCCTCTTAAGGCAGCCACACACCAGATACATCGAGTAGAGTCACGGACCCTCACATATTAGGAGTACTCTAGAATGAAGGCATGGTGAGCCAAGTTCAAGTTCAGTGTTTACAGTCTACTCGTATTGTCGCTGTCCACTTTCAATGCAAGTCAATGGAACCAGAAAATTTTCCACTCTATTTTGGACCGTTTTTATTGGTCCATGGATGCTAAAATTCTCAGACAATGTAAACGGCAGCTGTCGGGTTCGAAAGATGAAGAAAAATAAAAATAGACAAAAATTAAAAACTTAGTATCTCCAAAATAGCAACTTTACAGGAGAGGCCAAAAACTGACTTTACTTTCAATGCAATTCAATGGAACCAGAAATGTTTCCAACCTATTTTGAAGCATTTCTATTGGTCCATTCATCATGAAACTCTCAGACAATGCAAACGGCAGCTGTCGGGTTCGAAAGATGAAGAAAAATAAAAATAGACAAAAATCAAAAAACGAGTATCTCCAAAATAGCAACTTTACAGGAGAGGCCAAAAACTGACTTTACTTTCAATGTAAGTCAATGGAACCAGAAATGTTTCCACCCTATTTTGGAGCATTTCTATTGGTCCATGGATGCTAAAATTCTCAGACACTGTAAACGGCAGCTGTCGGGTTCGAAAGATGAAGAAAAATAAAAATAGACAAAAATTAAAAAATTAGTATCTCCACAATCATAACTTTACAGGAGAGGCCAAAAACTGTCTTTACTTTCAATGTAAGTCAATGAAACCAGAAATGTTTCCACCCTATTTTGGAGCATTTCTATTGGTCCATGGATGCTAAAATTCTCAGACACTGTAAACGGCAGCTGTCATTTGCTCTGATGCAGGTTTACATACTTTGAACATTCTGACCAGCAGCTTCATGAGGAGCCACATGAGCTGCTTCTCTAACAGGACTGAAGAAGATAGTGTATTAATGATCAACGGTCAACAATGAATCAATGAATTTAGTCCTTAATCTCTGCAAAACTTTGCATTCCACGTCATGTTCTATCAAGTATTCACACCGACTCAAGACCTCCTGATGGCAAGAGCAAAAAAACTCACTCATTCTGCATATATTAAGAGATCCTGAGGGTTATGGAGCAACCAAGACAAGCGGTAGACCCAAACGACGTCACCAGTGCTGAGCCGTGGGATCCGATTGGCTGCCCATCAAGACACAGCATGATCCTCTACCCAATTGAAGGCCATTACTGATGTTGATTGCAGCTCAATAACCATCAGACGGCGTCTGCGAGGGAAGGGCTTCAGAAACCAAACCAAACAGACCCCTCTTAAGGCAGCCGCACACCAGATACATCAAGTAGAGTCACGTACCCTCACATATGAGTACTGTAGAATGGTGGTCTGAGTTCAACTTCATTCTATACAGTCTACTCATATTGTTGGTGTCCAATTTAAAAATGAGTATTTCCAAAATTGCAACTTTACAGGAGAGGCCAAAAACATACTTTGCTTTCAATGTAAGTCAATGGAACCAGATATATAGTTGCTGTCCGATGAAAAACAGTCTCGATTTTCGAGTCTCGGAAATTTCATGATGAATGGACCAATAGAAGTGCTCCAAAATAGCTTGGAAAAACTTCTGGTTCCATTGACTTACATTGAAAGTAAAGTATGTTTTTTGTCGCTCCTGTAAAGTTGCAATTTGGAGATTATATATAACAACTTATATATATATATATATATATATATATATATATATATATATATATATATATATATATATATATATATATATATATATATATATATATATATATATATATATAAGAAAACCAAACCACAGACATTGTGTAGCTCCTTGGTATCGAGGTCGACCACCTAACAAACTATTTTGCATGTTTTCTTGGGTAGAATCGTCTGGACGAGGAGGTATAGTTCTTATATCTGCTGTATCTTATATCTGTAGTTGATAGAAAGACGATAGAATTAAGGTCCGTCCATGTTTTGAGAGACAACACAAATAGCCAATTAGAATGAGAATAGCGCCGCCCCAAACCAATCAGATGGCTGAACTTCCAGCTATTTCATGTTTGGTTGAAGCTCACAGCGCAGAGTGTAGAAGTAGCGGCAGCTTAACACACGAGCTAGTAATCTGGTTACTGCAGGCGTCACAGTCGAGCAGAGAGAATAAAATAAGAGACAGAAAACCTAAACAACTACTGAAAGAAACATGATACACGTGTTAATAATCTATAAATAATCTATAAGATAAGATAAACAGGTAAACAGGTGCTGTCCTGCTGCTGTGTTGATGAAGCTCTACGGGATGTTTGATCTTCAAGGTCTCGTGTATAGCAGTTGTACTGTTGATCATCTCCACTGTGCAGAGCTGACAGAGCACCACACTGTTGTGTTTCTGTGTGAAACACTCCCACAACGTTAGATGAACGCGAGTGATTGTTTGTAGCTGTCCTTTCCTCAGACCAACCTTAAAGGGCCATCAAGACACAGCATGACACAGCATGATCCTGATATATATATATATATATCTTCACTTCTCACTTAAAGTAAAAAGGCAATAGTGATTTGATTTATATCGTGATATATCAATATCGACTGATAAGATCTTTTCCCCATATCGCACATCTAACATGTACTGTGATGTTCTGATTGTATCTTTCTCTCCTAATATCATCTAAACTAGCCCAGTTTGAGCTCTTCACCTCCATTTCCTCCACTCTGTTCTTCACACACTGCCTCCATTTCGGTTTCCAACGTCGTCAGAGTAACGCAAGTGAAAACGACCAATAGACTCGTAGTATATGAAGATTAAAAGCTATTCCAGATCACAGCTGTTAAAAACCTCACACGTCTGGTTTTAGGCCTTATCCCAGCCGTCGGCCCTGAGTTCACCATCAACCCAGACCAGCGATCCAATCCAAGAACACGGCTGGGGTTCTGATTCTGGAGAACCAGTTCGCTCCTGGTGCTGACAGATCCCCCCTTTATATCAGAAACAAAGAAAATGAAATTAGCCCACTTAATGACGCTACGCGCTGTCCAGTCATGCACGCTTAATGGAATTAGTTCTGCCCAGCATTCACACGCATTTCTTCATGACAGCTTACACGAAACGTCTCAATGAGCTCCTGGAACTAAGACACACACACACACACACACACACACACACACACACACGGTAGGCAAAATGAAACTTCTCAAAATGAATTATTCACCGCATCTCATTGCACTGGGTCCCCGTATTAATCCATGTAACCAACCATGTTGTCCCCGCTGCGCCGACACGTTCTGGACTTTGATCTCGTCCTCGCTGGGCCACGTCGTTTGAGTAATTCGTTTAATCGAGTAATTTAATGACATGTTCTAATTTTTTTCTTCATTTTTAGTGCACAGTTTCTATTGAACTGCTGAACTTCAGGTCTTCATAAAGCAAGTAATAAATATGTGTTGAGCTCCTCACACCACCATGTGTTATTAACCACCCAGTGATTTCATTCATTCAGTTTATAAGCTGCTTATCCTGATGGGTCGCGGGGTCGGAGGGGGGAGGTGCTGCAGTCTATCCCAGCGCTCATTGGGCAGGAGGCAGGAAACACCCTGGACAAGCCGCCGGTCCATCACATATACAGTCTCTATACAGTCTCCAGCTGTAAAAGGTGAAGAGCGGATACGGTTTGACACAGAGGTGATTGTAGGCTTAGAGGTTTAGGGGTGCTGAGCAGCCAAATAAGAACAGATCATAAAAAAAATAAAAAAATAAATAAAAGTAATTTCAGACTTTCAATCCAAAATCAGTGTTTTATCTGAATTATTCATTTTACTTCAGTGCTGGATATATGGAGATATTTGGAGTGCATTATTTAGTATCGTTACATTCTGGATCATTGACTTCTGTTACAATCTTATATTAAATTCTCATATTTTTTAATATCTCAGTTAGGGGTGTGCCATATTATATCGTATGCAATAATAAAATTACATTTTCATTTTGTTGCAGTAGTGTATTCTTGAAATATTTTTTTTAATAATGTTTTGTTATATCTCCAAGAGTATCATTATCACAAAAATACCATCAAATATTGTGATATTATTGTAAGGCCATATCGCCCACCACTACTCCTCGGTATCGAGGTCGACCAAATACCAAATTATTTTGTATGTTTTTGTTTGTGTTCTTGGGTAGAAGGACGTCCGGAGGAGCAATATGAAACTTCTGAAACTTGTCGAGTTGGTCACACCAGAGTGTGCTATTAAATACCCAAATATCTTCCACTTTATCCCGATAGTTGGGGTCACAGGGAGGCTGGAGCCAATCCCAGAGACACATGGCCAACATTCACACACACACTCACACCTACAGGCAGTTTAGAGTGAGTGATCAACCCAACATACATGTGTTTGGACTGTGCTAACCACACACTACACCACCATACTAACCACTACACCACCATATTAACCACTACACCACCTTACTAACCACTACACCACCATACTAACCACTACACCACCAAACTAACCACTACACCACCATACTGACCACTACACCACCATACTAACCACTACACCACCATACTAACCACTACACCACCATACTAACCACTACACCATCATACTAACCACTACACCATCATACTAACCACTACACCACCGTACTAACCACTACACCACCGTACTACCCACTACACCACCATACTAACCACTACACCACCATACTAACCACTACACCACCGTACTAACCAATAAACCACCATACTAACCACTACACCACCATACTAACCACTACACCACCATACTAACCACTACACCATCATACTAACCACTACACCACCGTACTAACCACTACACCACCGTACTACCCACTACACCACCATACTAACCACTACACCACCGGACTAACCACTACACCACCATACTACCCACTACACCACCATACTAACCACTACACCACCATACTAACCACTACACCACCATACTAACCACTACACCACCGTACTAACCACTACACACCGTACTAACCACTACACCACCATACTAACCACTACACCCCCGTACTAACCACTACACCACCGTACTAACCACTACACCATCATACTAACCACTACACCACCGTACTAACCACTACACCACCATACTAACCACTACACCACCATACTAACCACTACACCACCATACTAACCACTACACCACCGTACTAACCACTACACCACCGTACTAACCACTACACCACTGTAGAAGGTGTAGAGTGGATACGTGAACAGTGCACTTTATAATTATATATATATTTATAATTATATTCTTTTTATTTTCGGTACATAAAACGGTTTCCCGTCCCAGCATTAGTTGTAAGAATGGTCAATGTTTGACACACGCCCAACCAATGGCGTCACCGTTCGTGCTGAAGAACCAACAATTCTGTGGCTTCAGCTGGGAACCAACTTTTCAAGTTCTGAAATTAAGATTAAGAGTCCAAACCAGAACAGAACCGGTTCCACATGGGTCCAAAACAATTACGAGTGCCCATGAATGGAGAAATCCCAGTGTTCCACTGACTGACTGACCGCTGGACTCTCCCAGTATGTATTCAAGATCACCGTTATTCATCCAGAACTTTGCATTCAGACGTTTCTCTCTGGCGCTGCTGCCTCGTTCTCCCACAGCCTCGTTCAGAACACGGAGCAGCTGCGATCAGTGCCAAAATAAAATAAACGCATAAATCAAAAAATAGAATCCTTCTACGTCCAGAATGACAGGTGTGTGACCAACACTGGGCTACTATAGTAACCATAGCTTTATTTCTGGTGCATTAGTCAAATCTGTAATTCCTGCTAAACAATACAAACTTCAAACACACAAAGACCTGCTTTAATATCTAATCTCAGCGGCAGCTTCCTGCAGGAGGACTAGCACCTCCTCTATCAGCCCGGCGCCTCTCAGTGACTCTCCACCAAAATAGGTCAGTTGTACAGCATGGAAATGAATCACTCTGTGGTGTGTGTCTGTGGGCAGTGTGTGTGTGTGTGTGTGTGTGTGTGTCCCTCGACTGCTGGCAAGGAAATGAACACACTGTTTGTAGTAGCAGTGAGTCATACGGTAACAGAAGCTGAACACGGGCCAGCGAGAGCTCCTGCTTTCTCTCCTTTCTCCTCAGCAGCTGCTCACTGTCCGATTGTCTGGCTCTCAGGCACGACTCAACGATCCCCGCACCCTCACTAGTCCGTTGTCACCAAATAGATCCCAAATTAGTTGTCACTAAATGTTAAGCGTTAGATCCCCAGCAACCCTTGAGCACCCCATCGCCGTCCAGTGAAACACAAGTACCTCCGAAACGCCAACTTTACAGGAGAGGACAAAAACTGTCTTCACTTTCAATGGAAGTCTATGGAACCAGAAGTTTTCCCAGGCTATTTTGGAGCCTAGCGTTCATTGTGAAATTGTCAGACAATGTAAACGGCATCTGTTTGGTTCAAAGGATGTAGAAAAAAAAAAATTAACAAAAACTTAAATACAGGTTTTTATTTGGACTGTGATGATATGCTAATTTAATACTTAAATTTATTTTTTTTTTTTTCAATGAATTGCATCAAAGACATGTTTGCTAGCAGGCACCACGCTCAGAAATGAGCCAAGGGGGAGCGGGAGCGAACTCAGAAAGCTTGGGCTCTAGTTCTGGGTGGCTTTGGTGCTTTGGTACCTCAGTCTTTGGGATAAGAATAAAAGATGGGGAGAAGATGGGGAAGTGGTGGGTGCGATGTTGTTCCACACAGGAATGGAGTGAGAATGGGGGGTGTATATATAGTCGGTAGAGGTAATCAGGGTGTGGTCCAGCTTCCAAAACCCTAAAAATCTATATTCTACACTGGTCTGAACGGGTCAGCAGCTCCTAAACTGACCAGCTTGTGCAGAAGAACAATGCTTCACATGGCGCGCTCATCCATAGCCCTGTTACCCCAGAGGAACCCTGGATCTTGAACAAGGTTCTGCCTTTCTAGATCTTTGGTGCTATTCAGGGAACCTGTCTGCGTTTGCATCAAGTTTTGTTGGAACCAAGGGATGAAGATGGATACATCATCAACAGGGGGCGCTGCACAGCGGTGGTAAACGTTAGTTGCACAGCAACAGCGGTAGTAACCAGATGGTGCAGCACATAGATTACCGGTGAGTGTTTGTACTGTTATTACTGCTTTTATCCAAAAAGCAAACACGGATTACTCTGCACTCTCTTCCAGGGTGTCTCCATTGTTTCCTTCTCCTTCCTCAACAACTGACATGCCCAATGATGTCATCAATTAGCTTTTCAGGTTCCGAATCAAATGGTTCAAAATTAGGTGCCCGAACCGGAACAGAACCGGTTCCACATTGGTGCAATTGGGCTACCAGAGTGAACAGCCAAGGGAGCCAATTGATAAGGATCTGCTCACAGAAGTTTGGGTTTCATCTTAAACTAACCAGTCGCGGGCAGAGTTGAAGGGCAAGTTGGGTTTATTTACACAATCAAAGTCTAAACCAGTGCTGCCAGGTAGCAACAGAGGCAAAGAGAACACAGCAACCGTAACCAAAGGTGCCAAAGGATCAGTCCAATAGTCAAAACCGAGAAACAAACTAACCAGGCAACCAAAACAAAAGGGACAGGACAAGAACCGGAAAACAGAGCAATAGTCTAAACAGGAGAACAAGATAAACACTAGATAGAACCGCTCAGTACGCTATGGTTGGCGATAGATCATAAAGGGTCAATGTGTACATGGTAATATGGTTAAAACTCCACACAGAACCACCCGGACCGGGAATCCAACCCGGAATCTAACCACTACACCACCATACTAACCACTACACCACCATACTAACCACTACACCACCGTACTAACCACTACACCACCATACTGACCACTACACCACCGTACTAACCACTACACCACCGTACTAACCACTACACCACCATACTAACCACTACACCACCATACTAACCACTACACCACCATACTAACCACTACATCACCATACCAACCACTACACCACAGTATTAACCACTACACCACCGTACTAACCACTACACCACCATACTAACCACTACACCACCATACTAACCACTACACCACCATACTAACCACTACACCACCGTACTAACCACTACACCACCGTACTAACTACTACACCACCGTACTAACCACTACACCACCGTACTAACAATATACCACCATACTAACCACTACACCACCATACTAACCACTACACCACCATACTAACCACTACACCACCATACTAACCACTACACCACCATACTAACCACTACACCACCGTACTAACCACTACACCACCGTACTAACAATATACCACCATACTAACCACTACACCACCATACTAACCACTACACCACCGTACTAACCACTACACCACCGTACTAACAATATACCACCGTACTAACTACTACACCACCGTACTGACCACTACACCACCGTACTAACAATATACCACCGTACTAACTACTACACCACCGTACTAACCACTACACCACCATACTGACCACTACACCACCATACTAACCACTACACCACCATACTAACAATATACCACCGTACTAACTACTACACCACCGTACTAACCACTACACCACCGTACTAACAATATACCACCGTACTAACTACTACACCACCGTACTAACCACTACACCACCGTACTAACAATATACCACCGTACTAACTACTACACCACCGTACTGACCACTACACCACCGTACCAGATACCTGTGACAACCTACCAGGACCTTATTGAGTCTTCCAGACTCAACTACTCTGGACATTAGCATAATAATGTGACTCAACTGTGTAAATACCCAACAAACTTTTTTGTCTATTTTCCATAATGTGTCACGATAAGTTTTCTTTGAATTCCCCTTTAATCTTTAGATTCATTCACTCAAGGGGGCCGAAGCACCAGCCAGGTTAATAAATGTTCCTGTGCGTGTTGTGTGGAATTACACATTCTTACATAGTGTAGTAACCAATCAGACACCAGTTCATTAAAAACATACTCGAATTGGTCTTCCTCTTTCAAATTGCCATACGTATGTGACTCCATTAATTCCATTAACTGTGTGTGTGTGTGTGTGTGTGTGTGTGTGTGTGTGTTTGTTTGCGTGACATGGATAAACTCTCACAGCGGGACATTAAAGCTGATCCCTGAGCCCAGCACGCTAACAGCCCACAAAGACTCACAAACAACACAAACACATATCCCTCTACCAGCCTCTACTCTACCAGGATCTTACACTGGAACACTGCTGTGAGGATTGGACTGCATTCAGCCATAAGAGTAACTGGCACTGATGCCATATGATCGGATCTGGATCAACCTATCCCATAGCACTGGATGGAGCTCCATCAATCCAGGGCTGGGAGGCTTTGTACCACTCTATCTGAGTCTTGGCATTGGCTTTAGGGTCCTCTGCAGCCGTTCCAGAGCATTTTATCCTATTGAGCAATTCGTTTCTATAGAGATGAGCGTATCCTCCGGCATGCCCACTCCGCCAAGACGCCCCACAGCTCACTGGCATCCACCCAATTATCTTCTTTAGCCACCACAGGCTGCGTAAAGTTGTTAAGTAATCTCTGATGGACTTACACGGCTTACAGAAAGTAGGTTTCAGTGCTACTCTACTTATACTACACAGTCGAGTCTCAGGTAGAATGTGTGTCCAACTTCAAGTTCCTTGGCATCCACATTTCGGAGGATCTCACCTGGTCACTGAACTCCTCCACCATGGTCAATAAGGCGCAGCAGTGTCTTTACTTCTTACGGAGCCTCAAGAAAGCTCACCTGTGTCCCAGGATACTGGTGGACTCTACCGCTGCTCCGTATGGGACTGTAAAGAGCTTCAGCTCAAAGATGCCCAGCGCATCACAGGCACGCAATTACCCACCACTGAGTCTGTCTATCAGAGGCGCTGCCTGAGCAGGGCGAGAAGCATCGTCAAGGACCTTCTCACCCTCATCACGAGCTTTTTACCCTCCTTCCATCCGGCAGGCGTTACAGGAGCCTTCACTCCTGCATCAACAGACTCAGGATCAGCTTCTTCCCTGAGGCTGTGACCCTGCTGAACTCTACACCCTCACTTTAGCCTCATTACTGCACTCACTGCTCTGCACTGTCCTATTACTTTTGCGCTACTCATTTTGCAAATCTATCTTTGTAATTTCATACAGTTCTATTTATATTTACAATTCTGTTCATATTGTACTATTTATATATGTAGTTATTGCTTACACTGTTACAACTTGTTTTCTTGTCTTTGCATTTCACTCCATCCATATATATATATATATATATATATATATATATATATATATATATATATATATATATATATATATATATATATATATATATATATATATATAGTAATTTATATTCTATTTTATATACCACCCCCTTATCTCATATTCTGTGTACACCTACATTCTATATATTTATTTATATACCACCACATGTACCATAACCTCAAATTGTAAGTCTTTATGTAAATAATAATGTATTTTGCACTTCTGGTTGGATGCTAAGTGCATTTCATTGGCTTGTACCTGTACTCTGCCCAATGACCATAAAGTTGAATCTAATCTAATCTAATCTAATCTAATCTAATCTAATCTAATCTAATCTAATCTAATCTAATGTGCACCTGGAATTCCCAATGGACTATCGCTTTAAGGGCAGCTTTTGCCTAGGTCACTGTGATTCAGTTCCACTGCCCATCAAAACAATGCGGAGACGTGATTACATGTCTGGGCAGGGTCATCTGCCCGAGCTCGGTCATTTCATCTAGAAACACTTAAAGGCTACGGTGTCAGCCTGCATCAGCGACCAGCTACAGGCCTGTGTGTGAGAGAGAGAGAGAGAGAGAGAGAGAGAGACAGACAGAGAGAGAGAGAGAGAGAGAGAGAGAGAGAGAGAGAGAGAGAGAGTGTCTGCCTGTACTTATGCATGACGGTGTGTTTGGGTGGGCTACAGCAAACATCAGGTAAAGCATTACACTTCAGCACGAGCTAAAATCCAGACTAATGGCTACATTACGTACACAGCCGTGTCTGGAAAACAGACAGCAACACAACAGCTCCCTTTCAGAAAATAAGTATACTTAAAATATATTTTATTAAATAAACTTGAGTAAAGTTAAAGTATATTTTCCAAGTAGTTACTATACTAATGTCATTGTACTAGTAGTACACTTGTATATGTACTATTTTAATACTTCTTCGGACTAAAATGGCCCACTTTTTAGTTTATGAAAGTATATTTTTATGTACTTTTATTTTAAGTGTAGGAGTAGTAAACTTCAAGTACACAACTAGTTTACATCTTTTGTGCTGCATCTACACTAAAAGTAAACTTATGGGTTTAATGTAAGTTTACTAGTTTGTTGATTCATCTTCAGAAGTATACGTGTAAGTTTCCTTTTAGTGAACTTATCATAACTTTAAAGTATATGACTAGGTTTAAGTGTATTTTCTACTTTAACTATATCATTTATATAATAATATATATATAATTTATTTACTTTCTAGTGGACACACATAAAATTAAAAAGACATGCTCAGATTAAGAAACATATTTGAATCTTTTAAAATCTTTATAAATAAAATTTCCAAACAAGTATTGTACTGGATGCCTTTTTTTAAGTATATCTCAACCAAAGATGAAGTACAAGTAAAGGCTGAATATACTTAGACTGTTCTATATACTTGTCAGTATAACCCAAGCACACATAAGTATAACTGTGTTTAGTATATCACTCAGAAGTAAACTGAAAGCATACTCACTTATTTTTTTGTTTAAAATAAGTATACTAATGGCACACTTGAATAAACGTATTTTTTGTAAGGGCTGTTTCATACACAGCTTTAAGCCCTCAAATGTGAGCGGTTTGGTTTCTGTTAGAGATGGACCAATCAGCATTTTTGAGGCCGATTCCGATCGCCAATCACCTTTCAGCACGATCGGCTGATAGCCGATACCGATAGAGGGCGGGGCTATATGCCACAGCAGGGCTACATGTAGTTATTAGCGCAAGCAAGTCATGAAACATGGTCTAAACTGGTTTATTACCATTTTTAACAAGCTCATATGAAACAGCATAAGATTCTTAACTAAATTAACAGTAAATATACAAAGTAAATCAAACAAATATCTCAAATACTGTAATAATTACATTTAGACCCTTAATTTAAAACTAAAAAAGCTAATTAAATAAATACAGTAAAACCTGCAGTCATTAAACTCAGACTCTGTTATTTTAAACTAAATCTGTAATCATTAAATGTAGATCTTGAATTGTTGCTGCTGTTCTGTTTGTACCGGTCAGATCTGGTCTGTAGGTGTTCTGGGTTGTTTGTTTTGTGTTAGCTGTGTGTGCTAGCTCTGCTGTTTACTGATACTCACTGTATTCAGTTGTGTGCAGTGCTGCATCAGATTAGTAGTTAAATATCTTTGTCTTGGTTCCTCAACGAGAGACGCTGATTTTACTAATTTAAAAAATGTCCTGAGACTGAGTCACATACGGTAAACACTGCCAGACGAACGACATGCTTTCTATCAGCGTGTGCTTTTCTCAAAAGGCCGCTGCTTTAGTCAGTCTGTGGAAAATGAAAGGGTATGTATTTCCACCTAGTGGTTCAGATAGGAATTGCAGGGAGCTGGCCGGAGGGCTCCTCTTCCTGGATGAAACACTAGCTGTAAATACAGAAATTAGGCTCATTTGTTTAACACCATCGATCGGCTCTCATAATCGGAAAAATTGGAGAAATATCGTCCGATCACATATTTTGATTAAAAATCGTCCGATACCGATACATGGCTGATCGATCCTTCCATCTCTAGTTTCTGTATCTTCAGTTATGCACAATTCTCCTCTTTCAATCAGATAAGATGCACCAAACTCTTCTAGATGCCTGCTCATCCAACTTTTTCCCAAATCCGGGGTGTTAATAGGGAGCTTGTCCCTCTTTGCTGCAGTAGCAGCCTCTACTCTTCTCTACTCCTCACACTAGAACCCTGCTGTGTGGATTTGATTGCCACAAGAGCATCAGGTATTGATGTTGGAAGGTTGGATCTGGATCAACCTATCCCATATGACTGGACGGAGCTCCACCAGTCCAGAGAACGCACTCCCACTGCTCCACAGGCCGCATTACGTACGCGGTGCTGTCTGGTGAACAGCAGCAACACAACAGCTGTTTTATATAGAGCCTTTTAAATCCAGTATGCATGGAAACTGTAGCGTGTGCTACAGTAATAAACTCAAGAAGAGCCTAAAAACACAAGAACCTTTTAACCAGAACCGTTCACTCTTAATCCTAAAGTACTGTGACCAGGAAGAGCGTTAGCGCCTGGAAAATTAATACTTATGCTACTCTGATAGGCCTGAGCTGGGAAGTTATAACAGTACCAAACATTTTTGATATTTGTTGGCTGTGTCTCAAACCCTGGTGAGTGTCTAAGTAGGCTGTCTAGGTAGCAGCTGTGTAAGTAGCAGTGTTCTCTCCTCATCTCTCCTCATAAAACAGATTACTGAGACGCTCTAGTTATAGAGAGAGACTGCGTCACGGCTTGTTCCCGCCCACTGCAGCACACGACTGGTGGTTTAGTTGGTTGCTAAGTTACCAGCCGGCATCCAAAACAATAGCCCGAGGCTTAAAAATCTGCTAGCATAAATGCTAATGTCTCGAGTATAAAAGTGTAAATGGTGAAGGACTCGTTACAGAGTTGATAATAAAATACTGTTTTGTGTGATTATATGACCAGAAACACATTAAAACTCCAGAGAGAATCAAAATAACTCACATTTTAAAACCACTTCACTGCTCCTAGATTAGCCTGCGGTGCATCATGGGATTGTCTTAGCGGCTGAGGAAGTGTCTAAATAGGTCTAAATAAGGTTCCTCAGTTGACAGCATGTTTAAGGTATGTAAGAATTGGGACAGTCTACATGTTGGGAGCGCATACTATGAAGTAAAATGCTGCCTATGTAGGAGCTCAGTAGGTTTTAAGACAGACCTGTAGTTTCCCATTTCTGGCCCCTTAGGATATGGACACTTGCGGAGGGCCTTTGCAACCCAGTTGAGTGGATGAGTGAGCCCAGAGAAAGCCACAAAAACATTCTCCAGACCAGTTAGTCAACAATTGGTTAATGGAGTAAAGGTCATTCGATAGGAGCTACATTTCCTCCATGCCAAGACGTTACATTTGGTGTCAGAAGTGGGATCATTGGTCTGGGAGCTAACGGTGCTAACACGAACTCAAAGACGACCAGCGAAAAAGAACAAGCTCGACCAAAGTCTGTGAAGAAGAGGCAGCGCAAGAACGAGTGATGACGACAGCAGTGGACCAGGTAGCTTGGATAGCAGCTTACCATAACCTGCTGGTTGACCTTCCAATGGCGCTGCCAGCCAATGTCAGAGCTGAGATTGGTGGCTCGTCAGGCTTGTCCTGCAGGCATCTTCCAAACATGATGTTTTTGATGTATGTGAATGTTTACTCTAAACATTATGGATTATGATGTTTTTATTCAATGGGAATGCGATTCCTGATGTTTAAGTTTAACATTTACTTCCGTGAGACACAGTCTCAGCACACAGGTTGTAGCTTCGTTGAAGCAGGTAGCATAATTCTCTTCTCTGTAGGTGTTCCAGTCTTGCTAGGCTTATATATATCTTATATGGTGTTATCTTCTTGCTAGGTATCAGCACTGGCACTTGTTAATGGCAGTGTTTGAGTATAAGAGTAGTTTGGACTTAAACCTGTTTGTACTAGATAGAGATACTCATACTCTGACTGAACACATAGCACTTCTATAAGTCACTCTGGATAAGAGCGTCTGATACAATTAGTTTTTCCTTTTTTCTTTGAAAGCCTGGAATTTATTTGTCCCATAGAGAAATCCAGACAAGACCTGTAGTCCATTAATAATGATACTGGAATAGGACAGCTGAGACCCTGCTAATTCACTTGTACCCCTTTAGAAAATGCTCAATACCAACAAGCATTGCTACCCGATACCGTGTAACACGAGCCTAATGAATGAAGAGCTGGACGAGTGCTGGCCTTGACATATTCCCACCGAGTACTGAGCAATTAGTTGCTACCTGATGCAGTCCATCAGCTAGATCTGAGCAATTAAATCGATATTTGCAAGTGTTCTGCAAGTGCTCTACCTCTAAACATCCATCCATCATCTTCTAGAGCCAATCCCAGCATCGTGGGGCGAACCTGGGGTACACCATGGACAGGTCGCCAGTCCATCGCATGGCCAACTCTCTAGAGTGAGTGATCAACCTAACATGCATGTGTTTGGACTTGGGGAGGAAACCGGAGTACTGGGAGGAACCCACTCAAGCACGGGGAGAACATACACACTCCACACAGAACCACCCGGACCGGGAATCCAACCCAGATCATCTTACTGTGAGGTGACAGTGCTGCCTCTAAACATTGAATAATAATAAATATTGAATTATTATTATTTTTCTCTGGCCATTAACTCTCCGCATACCTCAAGAAAGAGTCAAGAGTCAGCCAGCCAACACATGGAGCCTGACATCACAGCCACAACCCCGAGCAGCTGTTCCGAGCCGGAGGACCACATGTGTTTGTGTAAAAGAGTGAGGGGAAACTCAAGCGGCTAATTCAGATTCGCTGCGAGACTCTCTATTCCCCGAACTGCGAGCGAGCGGCGGGCGCTGCTTTGTGGTGGTCGGCGTGCGTCTCATTAAGCGTGCAAACGTGGGAGGCCGACTTTTCCAGCAGTGTGTTTTCGTGCGCAGTCTGGCAGCCAGACAGCTCAGGGTCAACGCGGCCAAGCAAAACCCAGACACCGTCGCTGCCGCCGACGCCGTCTGATGGAAAAAAAAAAGGATAAGATAAAGACAACGGGGAGTTGTCCTACATCGAGCCTCTATGAATAATTCTATTACCTGCAGAACATGCGAAGGGGAATGATGGAGGACGTCAGAGAGAGAGAGAGAAGGAGAGAGAGAGAAAGGAGGAGAAGGCAATAAGATGAAAGGGAGGGGGGGGCGGTGTACACTCGAATTCATAAAGCATTACTCTTTGCGTGTAGCTCACTTTCAGTTTTGAGCCCATGTGTTGTGCTCTGGATGCTCGTGTATCCAGAGTGACCGCCGTGTGCAGCACGGACAGCAGCTAGAAGGTCCTGGTAGGTGGTCACAGGTATCTGGAGCCATGCTGACAGCAGTGCATCCCACAGCTGCTGGAGGGAGCATGGAGGAGGATCCATAGAGCCAACACCACCATCCAGGTGGACCCACAGATGCTCAATTGGGTTCAAGGAACTAGGGGTCCAGGGTAGTACTTGGAAGTCTTGGTTATTTCTTCCCATATATATATATATATATATATATATATATGGGTGGTGGATCATTCTTAGCACTGCAGTGACACTGATGTGGTGGTGGTGTCTTGGCGTGTGTTATGCTGGTGTGAGTGGATCAGACACAGCAGCAGCTGCTGGAGCGTTTAAACACCTCAGTTGTCACTGCTGGACTGAGAATCGTCCACCAACCAAAACTATCCAGACAGCAGTGTCCTGTGGGCGCCGTCCTGTGTCCACTGATGAAGAACTCAAGAACTCAAGTCTCCTTGAATCCTTGAATCCTTGAACTAGAGGAACACAAACTGTGCAGCAGCAGATGAGCTACTGTCTCTGACTTTACATCTACAAGGTGGACCAGCAAGTAGTAGGAGTGTCTAATAGAGTGGACAGTGAGTGGACACTGTTTAAACACTGCAGCAGCACTGCTGTGTGTGATCTACTCACACCAGCATAACACACACTAACACACCAGCACCACGTCAGTGTCACTGCAGTGCTAAGAATGCCCCACCACCCAAATATATATATATATATATATATATATATATATATATATATATATATATATATGGTATATACATATATATAAGTGTTAAAGCAGGGAAGAAATAAGAACTGGTCTGTGAGCAGAAAGGCTGTGTGTGGTACTGTGGTCACAGGCAGGTAGAAGGATGAGGTCGGCAGGAAGTGATGTGGTGGTTTAAAGGGGCCCAGTGTGGGGGAAGAGGACAAGAGGCCCAGAGAAAGAGAGAGAGAGAAAGAGAAGGAGAGAGAGAGAGAGAGAGAGAGAGAGAGCTGTAATGCACTCAGATCTCCATCTGTCTGAGTGTCTGGCGCAGCAGGGACCTCCATTCCGAAACGGAGGGATTACATAACCCATGGAAACGAGTCCAAAAGAGGCCAACAAGTCCGTCTGTGTGCTGGAGTCCCACCCTCGCTCGCAGCCTATGACACCGCTGACAGCTTTCACTTCCCTTAGCTCAGCCTCGGAGCACGGAAACCCAGGAAACTGAGAGAGAGGTCTGAGCACTGCAAGGCCGACATATAGAACCCTGAAGCATGTATATCATCCTTCACTGATCACACAGCTCATCACGGAGGGCTTTATGAAATCAGCAGCAGATCTGTGATAGGATGCAACACTTCTCTTTAAGCATGGCTGAGCTTGGCGTTGCACCACCCTCATGTATCGTCACCATCCATAGAAACACATGTATCTCAATTTTTGTTGATTTTTACTTTTCTGCATGAATGGAACCCAGCAGCTGCCGTTTACACTGCCTGCAAATTTCATGATGAATAGACCGACAGAAATGCTCCAAACCAGCTTGGTAAATGTTCTGGTTCCATTGACTTGCACTGAAAGTGAAGACAGTTTTCGGTCTGTCCTGTAAAGTTGCGAACCTTTTCTTTGGACAGCGACGATATCGACCCAGAATGAAATGAAATAGATGAAGAGAGTGGACAGTTATGTTATAAACAGGATGTGCACCTAATGGCATATGCAAGTTTACTGTGTCTTAGTGTATGTTCACCAGTAAGAACACCAGATCTGATTAAAACAGATGATAATGATCCTAAACACAATACAAAGTAAGAGAAGTAGATCAGATCTTGAGCTCCAGTTTGAAGAACAAAGTTAGGTTCCAGATTTCTCCTGGACGCCCCAGACATTGTATTATGAGTGTGTTTTGTTCTTTCAGCAGCAATCTTGATTTAGCTTAATGAAGTACTGAGCAGTCAAAGCAGGTATTAGATGACAACTGTAAATAATACTGGGTTGTTTTCATTTTTTTTTTATGTAAGTCAATGGAACCAGACGACTTTTTGTTTCCCAATCAATTCTGGGTCATTTTTTTTAGGTCCATTCATAAATAAAAAAAAAACAAAACATTTAATTTTTCAAGTAAGATCTGAGTTAGTGTGGAAGACCTACCAAAGTAGAATAAAAGAAGAAATGAATTCATTAAACCAAACATTTTGTTGCGATTGAACATACAGATAGAAAAATGTCAAACCAATGCAAATATGTGAATTCCCATATATATATATATATATATATATATATATATATATATATATATATATATAAATAAAAGTAGATCACATCTCAGCTCCACTTTGAAGAACAAAGTTAGGTTCCAGATTTCTCCTGGACGCCCCAGACATTGTATGAATGTGTTCAGTTCCTTCAGCAGCAATCTTGATTTAGCTTAATGAAGTACTGAGCAGTCAAAGCAGGTATTAGATGAGAACTGATAATAATACTGGGTTGTTTAGGAGAAGCTTGGAAAGAGTTAAATAAACACACTGACGTATGTAAAAGCACTACTGCTCAGTTCTGTATATCAGTGATATGTGCTTATTCAGTCTGAAAGAGGTTGTAGCCTCAGTCACGTTCCAGCTATAAATCCTGAGGAGTCATGAACATGTATCAGACGAGGTTACTGGGTTCACGCAGTCCTCACTGTCTCCATCCTGCGCGTGAAAACTGTTGTTTACTATAAAATCAGATAGCTAGGGAGACCGCAAACCAAGCCGTCCATGCCTCTGTGGTGGACGGAGTTAAAAAAGGTTCCTGTTCATTAGTCACTCCCCGCAGCCTGTTTACGACCTTTGTGTGGATTCATGTACCAAAACCAGAAGCGTCAGAAGTTTCTTCCTTTACTGCTCCAGCCAGTCTGGCTTCACTGTAAGCACTGTAAGTTCAGTCTGCTCAAAATATTAGAGGCAACTTTTATTGATATTAAATACACTCAGACTTTTAGATTTAACAGAGTAACAGAGTTGCAGGAACTTGAGCTTAGTCTAAACTTTCACAACATCCTCATAACAGTAATCATAAACTTAGATGTACGAGTAAAAGACCTTCATACCGACATTAGACTGGATGTTTAGTTAATTAGTGGGTAGCGCTACTGCCTCACAGCCCGGGTGCTGGTGGGCAGTCGTGGGCTGGATGTTAGGAAAGTAGCTCTGTGATCGTAAGGTTCTAGACTAAAGTGCCCTTAAGCAAGGCACCTAACACACAACTGCTCCCTGGGCGCTGTGGATAGAGCTGCCCACCACTCCGGACAAGTGTGCTCACTGCCCCCTAGTGTGTGTGTTCACTAGTGTGTGTGTGTGTATGTGGGTGTTTCACTGCCCCCTAGTGTGTGTTCACTAGTGTGTGTGTGTGTGTATGTGGGTGTTTCAGTGCCCCTTGTGTGTGTGTTTACTAGTGTGTGTGTGTACGTGGGTGTTTCACTGCCCCTTAGTGTGTGTGATTGTATGTGTGTATGTGTTTCCCTGTCCCCTAGTATGTGTGTTCAATAGTGTGTGTGTATGTGGGTGTTTCACTGCTCCCTAGTATGTGTGTTCAATAGTGTGTTAGTGTATTTGTGTGTGTGTGTATGTGGGTGTTTTACTGCCCCTAGTGTGTGTGTACATGGGTGTTTCACTGCCCCTAGTGTGTGTGTGTGTGTGTGTGTGTGTGTGTGTGTGTGTATGTGGGTGATTCACTGCCCCTGAGTGTGTGTGATTGTATGTGTTTCCCTGTCCCCTAGTATGTGTGTTCAATAGTGTGTGTGTATGTGGGTGTTTCACTGCTTCCTAGTATGTGTGTTCAATAGTGTGTTAGTGTGTTTGTGTGTATGTGTGTGTGTATGTGGGTGTTTTACTGCCCCTAGTGTGTGTGTGTGTGTGTGTGTGTGTACATGGTAGTTTCACTGCCCCTAGTGTGTGTGTGTGTGTGTGTGTGTGTGTGCGTGTGTATGTGGGTGATTTACTGCCCCCTAGTGTGTGTGTGTATGTGGGTGTTTCACTGATCCCTAGTGTGTGTGTGTGTGTGTGTGTGTGTATGTGGGTGTTTCACTGCCCCCTAGTGTGTGTGTGTGTGTGTGTGTGTGTGTGTGTGTGTATGTGGGTGATTCACTGCCCCTGAGTGTGTGTGTGATTGTATGTGTTTCCCTGTCCCCTAGTATGTGTTCAATAGTGTGTGTGTATGTGGGTGTTTCACTGCTTCCTAGTATGTGTGTTCAATAGTGTGTTAGTGTGTTTGTGTGTGTGTGTGTGTGTATGTGGGTGTTTTACTGCCCCTAGTGTGTGTGTGTGTGTACATGGTAGTTTCACTGCCCCTAGTGTGTGTGTGTGTGTGTGTGTATGTGTGTATGTGGGTGATTTACTGCCCCCTAGTGTGTGTGTGTATGTGGGTGTTTCACTGATCCCTAGTGTGTGTGTGTGTGTGTGTGTGTGTGTGTGTGTGTGTGTGGGTGTTTCACTGCCCCCTAGTGTGTGTGTGTGTGTGTGTGTATGTGTGTGTTTCACTGCACAGATGGGTTAAATGCAGAGGTTAAATTTTGTGTGCAGAACACAAATTGCAAATAGAGCGCCCCCTGGCTGACTGGAGGGGAATGGCCCTAACACAAACTGAGTGAGTAGTATATCCTTATGTACCCTGATGTATGCATATCCTTATGTATCCTTATTTATGCATATCCTTATGTTTGCTTATCCTTATGTAACCTTATTTATGCATATCCTTATGTTTGCTTATCCTTATGTATCCTTATTTATGCTTATCCTTATGTAACCTTATTTATGCATATCCTTATGTTTGCTTATCCTTATGTATCCTTATTTATGCATATCCTTATGTTTGCTTATCCTTATGTATCCTTATGTATGCTTATCCTTATGTATCCTTATTTATGCATATCCTTATGTTTGCTTATCCTTATGTATCCTTATGTATGCTTATCCTTATGTAACCTTATTTATGCATATCCTTATGTATTCGTATGTATCCCTATTCTTATCCCTATTCATGTATCCCTATTCTTATGTATTCTTATGTATCCTTATGTATCCCTATCCTTATATATCTTCATGCATCCTTATGTATCCCTATTCTTGTGTATCCATACCCTTATGTATCCTTATGTATGCATATCATTATGTATCCTTAGGTATGCTTATCTAGCCCTAGGTATGCTTATGTATCCCTATTCTTATGTACAACAGGTTCCATTCATTTAGATACACGTTAAGCGTTGTTTTACAAATTCTCTATTTCCTCCTTTAAAATTATATTCAAAACACTGAAACATGTCCCCAGTATTGTGAATGAACTCAACAGGTGGTCTTGAGAGCATCGTTACATCCCTAAGGTGTACTACTTACATCGCCAGCTGCAGGAACCAAATCGAGTTCTGTTTACGAACGCTATCGAATTTTAAAAACAGACCATCGTCCCAAAACAATACCAGCCCCGGATACTGATACCTGAAAGGAGCACCACCTGCCCAGGCTGTACAGCCTGTTGGCCTAAACCTCAAAAGCACTGTGTATCACAGAGAGAAGGTCCTTGAGGGTTTTTGGTAGAAACATCTCTTGAGACCTCTGCACTGACGCTTCATACAAGCGACGGTGAGCACAGACCGTACAAATACATGCATATGTGGCTCCATCATTAAAAATAATAATAAGCTCAAAACAAACGCTTGAGCCTTCTAGGCACCATGAAGAGAAGGTGAGGGTGATCAGAATGCTTGAAAATAAAACAGAACTCAACACGTCTTCTCGGAATTAATCATTTAATTCGACCTGCATTAGGGGAAGTTACTGTGCCGAGACGGGCTTGGGCACAAAGCGAAGCCTGGCAGGCGTACGGGTGCAGCGTGGCTGTGCCTGCTCAAGTATGTTCAGTAGGACGGACTCACAGACAATGGAAATGGAGACAGACGCGCTGAAGGTAGCTTATGTTTTATAGGGGGGAATAAACAACGGCTTATAGACACATGTATGACTGACCAGACTGTATATAACAATAATCTGTACTGTGGCTATTAAAAAGAATGATATTAATAACTCAATAGGAATTAAATGTTGTGCTATGGTGTGACCTGATGCAAGACCAGGCACTAAGAAAGAGGGCATGATATGAGCTGGTCATTTTTTTATAATAATAATAAAATTATTATTATAATATATTCTATTATATTATTGGCATATAAAGAAAACCTCATAGCACATGCATCTCTACTACTGCTCTGCTAACTCAGCCACTGATGACCGTGTTCTGCCCACAGTTTGTGGTCAGCAGGTTGCATGCATGTGATTTGGTGAACAGATTTGTGATTTAGCAGCCCTGCTGGCACCGTGCAAAGGCGCTGGAGAACAAACAACAACAACAACAACAACAAGAGGGAGACACAATGCAGCACTTACTCAGCCTCCAGTGTCCGAACTTCAGCAGATATTCCTATTCGGGTGGCATGGCTGTTTCCTGGTGGACTCCTCTCTCTCTCTCTTTTATTTTTGGTCACCGTGTACACCTCTCTCCGTCCATGTGCTCAGAGCGGCGCGCGGGGAACCTTGTGCGTGCGGTCCCGTACGGCGGGGGTGACGTCACGGGCGAGCGCGGCTGCGCTGTCTGTCACGAGGGCAGAAGAGAAAAGAACAAAAAACCTTTCTTCTCCTCTTCCTCGTCTTCTTCTTCATCTTCTTCTTCCTCGCCTTCCTCTCGTTTTAAGGCTTCACTTTTTAATCCGCGGACGCGCTTTCCGCGACGAGCAGTAAGAAGCGCGAGCGCGCGAGTGCGCGTGCGTGGCCGAAGCACTGCTCCCGTCGCGTGCTCGAGCACTGCTCGCTGAGATAATGTGCGCATTAGCCTCGCGAGGGATATCTGGTGCAGGCTGGCGGCGCGCGCTCTGAAATAGGGTTCTTTAGTAAAGACAGTGGTTCTATGCAGAACCATCAGCGCGCGGAGAAGCATTTGCGGGCGTATATGGTTCTATGCATGGTGTAGTGGTTCTTTAGATTGATGGAGAGAGTGTGTTGGATATGGATGACACACCCCACCATATAGGAGCTCCACTTCCAGACTGTAGTTCATCTGATTCTCTGTATACTTTATTACTCTGTTCTTTAATGATCAGGACCCCCACAGGACCACCTCAGAGCAGGTAATATTTGGGAGGTGGATCATTCTCAGCACTGCAGTGACACTGACCAAGGACGGATTAAGGAACCGTGCCCCTCATAACCAGGGCTCTCAAAAATTATGCCCCTCTCGTTCCTAGGACCCCTAATAGCCAGAAGTCAAAGTCAGAGCAGTGCCACAACACCTCATCCATTTTCATAAGGGGCCCAAAAGCATGGCTAGGGCCCTCAAAAGCATGGCTAGGTCCCTCAAAAGCATGGCTAGGTCCCTCAAAAGCATGGCTAAGGCCCTCAAAAGCATGGCTAAGGCCCTCAAAAGCATGGCTAGGTCCCTCAAAAGCATGGCTAAGGCCCTCAAAAGCATGGCTAAGCCCCCAAAAGCATGGCTAGGTCCCTCAAAAGCATGGCTAGGTCCCTCAAAAGCATGGCTAGGGCCCTCAAAAGCATGGCTAAGGCCCTCAAAAGCATGGCTAAGGCCCTCAAAAGCATGGCTAGGTCCCTCAAAAGCATGGCTAGGGCCCTCAAAAGCATGGCTAAGGCCCTCAAAAGCATGGCTAGGGCCCCCTATAGTCAGAGGATCCTTAAAATGGTAGACCCTCAGAAATAAAAATAGATTGTATCATAAATGTTGATAGGCATTGCAAAATGTTTTGGGCCAGGTGTTTCCCTAACCTCGCGGGCCCCACTGGTCCGGTCAGTAATCCAGCCATGACACTGACATGGTGTGTTAGTGTGGTTCTGGTGTGAGTGGATCAGAGAAAGCAGTGCTGCTGCTGGAGTGTTTAAACACAGTGTCCACTCACTGTCCACTCTATTAGACACTCCTACTACTTGCTGGTCCACCTTGTAGATGTAAAGTCAGAGACAGTGGACAGTTCATCAGTGGACACAGGACGCCGCCCACAGGACACTGCTGTCTGGATAGTTTTGGTTAATGGACGATTCTCAGTGCAGCAGTGACACTGAGGTGTTTAAACACTCCAGCAGCAGCAGCACTGCTGTGTCTGATCCACTCACACCAGCGCAACACACGCTAACACACCACCACCACGTCAGCATCACTGCACTGCTAAGAATGATCCACCTCCCTAATAGTATCTGCTCTGTGGTGGTCCTGTGGGGGTCCTGATCATTGAAGAACAGGGTAACAAGGTCTACAGAGAATCAGATGAACTACAGTATGTAAGTTTGCTTAAATGGTTCCTCAGATTGATGGAGAATATGTTGTATATGGTTCTACATTGCAACATAGGAGGGTTCTTCGGTGCTCACAATGTCGAGTTTGAAGCAATAGCAGAACCATTTTTGGTGCTATATAGCCTAGAACCATATACAACATACTTGTCATTAATCTAAAGAACCATTAGGATGCTGGAATGATTCTTTGCATGATATGAAAATGGTTCTTCAGATTAATGAAGAGTATGTTGTATTTGGTTCTAGGCTATAGAGCACCAACAACGGTTCTGCTGTTGTTTCAAACTCGACATTGTAACCACAGCAGAACTCGTCTTTGTTGCCATGTAGAATCAAATACAACACAGTCTCCTACAATCTGAAGAACCCTTACACCATGCCAAGAACCATTTAAGCATTCAACTACTCTATAAAGAACTCATGATTCTAAGTAGAACTGTTGGCTTAACTGAAGAACCTTTGAAGAACCATCTTTTTTAAGCATGTACAATGGTGCTAGCTGTATACAACCAGATGCATTCTCCAACACTCTGAAGAACCACCATAGGATGCAACAAACCATTTAATTGTTCTTCACATTGTTCTTCACATTGTTCTTCAGATTGTTGGCAAACATGTTTGTACAATGGAGAATGTGTTGCAAATGGTTCTATATAGCACCTTTTTTTGATAGGGTTCTTCTACTGTTACGATGTCAAGCTTGTAATAATAGCAAAACCATTAGCATGTTAGCATCTGCAGTTGGTTCTCTGCATATTGAAATGGTTCCTCAGATTAATGGAGAATGTGTTGTACATGGTTATATACAGACCACTTTTGAAAATGGTTCTATATATGGTTTTAGATAGCTTTGCTATTCCTACAATGTATGGTTCTACATAGCTTTGCTATTACTTCAATGTCAAGAACCAATTTTTATTGCTACAAAGAACCATATACAACACATTCTCCATCAAGAACCATGAACACTCAAAGAATCATTTGCACACCTAAATGGTTCTTTAGATGGTGAAATTGTTCTTCAGACATAGGGATAATGTTTTGTATACAGTTGTATATAGCTAGAATAGAACACTTTTGAAAATGGTTCTTTGTTGCACCAAAAAGGTTCTACTATTACTACAATGTTGAGAACCCATTTTCAGTGCTAAATGGAACCATTTACAACACATTCTCCATCGGTTTGAAGAACCTCACATGTCTTTGTCTGATTAATATGGTTCTTTAGCTTAATGGAGCATGTGTTTATGGTTCTCTATGTATAACTGAAATGATGGCAAATATGTTGTACATGGTTATATGTACGGTTGAAAACGGTTCTGTATATGGTTCTAGATAGCACCAAAAAAGGCTTTGCGGAAGCATAAACAACACATTCTCCATTAATTGCAAGTGTTCTTGGTTCAATTTAGAACCATTGTCCTTAATAAAGACCCTATACAGAACCATGATCACTCATAGAATCATTTGCACACTTAAATGGTTCTTTATATTGATGAAAAATGTTTTGTATATGATAATGTATATAGCTAGCAGAACCTAGTAGAACCTTTACAACAATGGTTCTATATAGCACCAGAAGGTTCTACTGTTGGTACAATGTTCAGAATCCAGTGCTACCATATACAACAGATTCTCCATCAGTCTGAAGAACCTTGTGCATGCTTAAACGCTTGACTAACGCATGATCAAAATGGTTCTTCAGCTTCACGGAGAACGTGTTGCTTATGGTCCCTTTTTGGTGCTATGAAGAACCATTTTCAAAAGTGCTCTATTCTACTGTTTCACCATGCAAGGAACCCTTCGGAGAATGTGTTGAAGGTGTGGTTCTATATAGCTCTGAAAATGGGTTTTTGACACTGTACTAATAGCAGAACCCTTTTTGATGCTATATGGAACCATTTTCAAAAGTGTTATTGGAAAACGTGTTGTAAAGGTTCTTCTGTTGGTACAATGTTCAGAATGCAGTGCTACATAGAACCATATAAAACATTAAATGCTCCTTGCAAGATTAAAATGGTTCCTTAGCTTCATGGAGAACATGTTGTTTATGGTTCTCTACAACTGCTGCTATTGTTACGAAATCTAACTTGTCACAAAAATAGAACTGTTAATGTATGTTAGTATGATAGCATTAGCATATATAGACTATATTAGTCTATATATGGTTCTAGATAGCTTAAAAGTTTTTTTAGATGGTGACATGGTTATATATACGTTATATATAGCTAGCAAGAACCCATTTTCAGTGCTATATAAAACCACACATTCAACACATTCTCCAAAGGGTTCCTTGAATGGTGAATTGGTAGAATAGAACACTTTTTAAATGGTTCTTCATAGCACAAAAAAGGTTCTACTATTACTGCAATGTCGAGAACCCAATTATTCACACTCATTCGTTCTTTGGATTGATGGAGAATGTTTTGTATATGGTTATATATAGCTAGCACCAAAAAGGGTTCTGCTATATGCATGTTTAAATGCTTCTTTGCATGATCAAAACGGTTCTTCAGCTTAATGGAGAACGTATTGTTTATGGTTCTCTACAGCTGCTGCTACTGAGACAAAGTCTAGCTTGTCACAACAATAGAACTGTTAATGTATGTTAGCATGTTAGCATTAGAAGTTAGTTCTCGTCATACTGACATGGTTCCTCAGATTAATGAAGAATGTGTTGCACATGGTTATACACAGAACACTTGAAAATGGTGCTATATATGGTTCTAGATAGCATCAATAGCTTTGCTATTGCTACAATGTCAAGAGCCCATTTTCAGTGCTACATAGAACCATGTACAACTCTATCAATTGCAAGTGTTCCTGGTTCAATTTAGAACCATTGACCTTACTAAAGACCCTATATAGAACCATGAACACACAAAGAATCATTTGCATGCTTAAAAAGGTTCTTTAGATGGTGACATGGTTATATGTAGGTTACATATAGCTAGCAAGAACCCATTTTCAGTGCTATATAAAACCACACTTTCAACACATTCTCCAAAGGGTTCCTTGCATGGTGAATTGGTAGAATAAAACACTTTTGAAATGGTTCTTTATAGCACCAAAAAAGGTTCTACTATTACTGCAGTGTCGAGAACCCAATCATTCACACTCATTCGTTCTTTAGATTGTTGGTTAATAGTTGGTTCTCTTCATACTCAAATGGTTCCTCAGATTGATGGAGAATGTTTTGCACATGGTTATACATAGAACACTTTTAAAAATGGTTCTATATATGGTTCTTGATAGCATCAATAGCTTTGTTATTATTACAATGTCAAGAACCCATGTTCAGTGCTACATGAAACCATATAGAACACATTCTCCAAACAATTGCAATTGTTCTTACTTAAAGACCCTATATAGAACCATGAACACTCAAAGCAAGAACCTATTTTCAGTGCTACATAAAACCACACATTCAACACATTCTCCAAAGGGTTCCCTGCATGGTGAATTGGTGGTTCTTTATAGCACCAAAAAAGGTTCTACTATTACTGCATTGTCAAGAACCCAATCGTTCACACTCATTCACTCTTTAGCATGTTAGCATTAACATGTTAGCATTAGAAATTGGTTCTCTTCATAGTGAAATGGTTCCTCCGATTGATGGAGAATGTGTTGCACATGGTTATACACAGAACACTTTGATTCTAGATAGCGTCAATAGCTTTGCTATTACTACAATGTTAAGAACCCATGTTCAGTGCTACATGAAACCATATAGAACACATTCTCCAAACAATTGCAATTGTTCTTACTTAAAGACCCTATATAGAACCATGAACACTCAAAGCAAGAACCTATTTTCAGTGCTACATAAAACCACACATTCAACACATTCTCCAAAGGGTTCCCTGCATGGTGAATTGGTGGTTCTTTATAGCACCAAAAAAGGTTCTACTATTACTGCATTGTCAAGAACCCAATCGTTCACAGTCATTCCCTCTTTAGCATGTTAGCATTAGAAGTTGGTTCTCTTCATAGTGAAATGGTTCCTCCGATTGATGGAGAATGTGTTGCACATGGTTATACATAGAACACTTTTGACAATGGTTCTATATGATTCTAGATAGTATTAATAGCTTTGCTATTACTATAATGTCAACAGCCCATGTTCAGTGCTACATGGAACCATATAGAACACATTCTCCAACAATTGCAAGTGTTTTTACTAAAGACCCTATATAGAACCATGAACACTCAAAGCAAGAACCCATTTTCAGTGCTACATAAAACCACACATTCAACACATTCTCCAAAGGGTTCCCTGCATGGTGAATTGGTGGTTCTTTACAGCACCAAAACAGGTTCTACTATTACTGCAATGTCGAGAACCCAATCGTTCGCACTCATTCGTTCTTTAGATTGACTGAGAATGTTTTGTATACGGTTATATATAGTTAAACAACACGTGTAGGCATGCAGGTATTCATGGTTCTATGTTGTGTTTACTAGAGAACCCTCGAGAACCCTTCTGTTTTAGAAGTGGACCGCAAACCTGATTTACTGGCCTCAGCTATTGGTCACCAAGGCTGTGTTTTGGTCAAAGCTTATCACATGACGTTGCACGGCTCCGCCCCCTCCCTCCCCCCTGTGTTTGGGTGCTGAGATGGTTTAAAATAGCTGCCTGTATGGGCGTTCCTGATTGGCTGCCGTCTGATAACACTGCTTTACACCTCTGCGGTGGTGGTTGTAGATCATGAATGATAAAGGGACACCCTTTCACTGCCAAAAATAAATAAATAAATAAATAAATAAATAAATAAATAAATCAACGACTTCAAAGTGTGAGCTGAAATTGGTGTAACCAGGACGATAGCGAACTGCCTGCGTGTGTGCGGACGGCAGCGGAGGAGAGAAAGCAGAGAGACAGTCTGTTTGTTTGTTTTTTTTTCTTTTTTTAAGAAGAAGAAATGCATTTATGA
Organism: Megaleporinus macrocephalus; assembly: GCA_021613375.1. Taxonomy (NCBI): domain Eukaryota; kingdom Metazoa; phylum Chordata; class Actinopteri; order Characiformes; family Anostomidae; genus Megaleporinus; species Megaleporinus macrocephalus. The sequence continues at coordinate 6,663,424 of CM038727.1, read as the reverse complement.
TTTTTGGAACATACCATACAGTGGAAAATACATTTCTTAGGAAATATGAATTCATTATATACAAAAAAACCAAACATAAACATAAACAAAATAAACATACAAATTATTTAGTTGGAGGTCACGCGCCCCCCGTGTTTTTTTTCTTCTTTTATTAATAAAAATAAATGACTTAAATACAAATTCTATTCGGCCACCCGAACCGTCAGCGGCTTAGAACATGGACCAAAAAAAAAAGTATTCGGACGATATTTATAAAGGAAAAAACCAACATTGCATTGGGCATGCAACATCACAACTATGCCAGCAACAGTCTTCAACTTGCATTAAAAAAAAAAGCTGCAGCAAGGGTAGGTAAGTGGGTGGGTGGGGTCAGGAGAGGGGTCTTAAAAAAAAAAAAAAAAAAAAAAAGTCTGTGAAGTCTCTTTCTCCCGCGCTCAGAGGTGACTCCTCCGTAGCTGCTGTAGCCTGTGTTTTAAGAGTTCGCTCTTCCGCCTCAGCTGCTCCTTGACGGACAGCAGCCTGTGCTCGTCCGACTGCATGCTCCGGATGCACTCGGTGGCCTTCTTCAGGATGACCACCTTGGCCGCCTTCTCGTTGTTGGCCACCTCGGGGATCTCGTCCCGCAGGGCGAAGAAGCTCAGCTTGAGTTCGTTCCTGCGCTGGCGCTCCAGCACGTTGTGAGTCCTGCGTTTGTCGTTGTCCTCCGAGTCTGACGTCCGGGGACTCGAGCACTTCCTCTGCTTGCCGTGCCGGCCGGCGCCCGACGGGGTCGCGTCCAGGCGCGGCCGCTTGAGCGCCGGCTGCTCGTGGCGCGTGGAGGGGTGCGCGGCGTAGTTGTGCTGGTGCGTGGAGACGTGGCAGCGCTTCAGCACCAGCGGGCTCAGCTGCCTGGACTCGCACGCTTCCGCCTCGCTCCGTCTCTGCCGCTGCTTCTCCACCGTGACCACATCGATCTCCTCGTCTTCCTCCTCCTCCTCGTCCTCCTCCTCCTCGTCTTCCTCCTCCTCTTCCTCCTCGTCGTCGTCTTCTGCGGGACAGAGAAGAGAAAAGAAGAGAAGCGTTAGCATCACATGACCCCATCCGTGCACGTTCCCAGAGCTCAGAGCTTCAGAGCTGTGGGAAAAATAATGGAATGTAGCGAGCGCATGGAGGGAGGGAGGGAGTGAACGGGGGGAATCTCTGCATTCCAGTCCCCACCCACTTTCCCCATCAGCTGATATTTGAACACTGCAGCGTTTAAAGCTTCCCTTATGGCTCTAGCTGGCGTCTAGCTGCTCTAGCCCAGCATAGAAGTGTGGAATTGAGAGGAAGGGGGGCTTATGCAACCACCACAGACCCCCGTCATCCAGTCTCATGACCACTTCATTCCACTTTCCAGTATGAGATCCCACTTTCCCCAGCAACATGAAGTTAAAACACTTGCCAGCCCCTTTGTGACCTCATTAAAATGCATAACACTGGCTCTTTAACTGCATGCTTTCTGCCCCGCGGACTACTTTTCCTCTCGGATGGATGCTGACTGACAGACAGAGTGACAGTGCTGAGCTGCAGGAGTGGCAGGAGTGACAGGGTGGGCGGGACGCACCCCCCTCTGTTATGACACTAGCAAATAGGTCCGCCAACGTACCTGAGTCGCTGCTGCCGCTGCTGCTGCTGTTAGGCGGGGTGTCTGGCGCGACCTCAGCCGCCCTGGGTGACTCCGTGAGCGGATACGGGAAGACCACAGACGGGTCGATGCACTCGGAGGCCGGCGTGCCCATGTCGTGCAGGTAGGCGGCTGCGGCGGCCGCGAGCCGGGTGGAGCCGCCCCTCTCCATCAGCGCTGCGTCCCGGCGCGCTGCGCGCAGCGAGGCCAGCCGCTCCGAGACCGCCCTCTCCAGCTTGGCGACGGCCGAGAAGCCGCTCCACATGCAGTCGTGGAGCACGATGGAGCCGAGCAGCCCCTGCGACTGGTCCGCGTCGCAGATGAAGCTCTGGCTCACCGCGTCGTCGCCCAGCAGCTCGGTGACCATCTCCAGCTGGTCGGCGGTGGAGGGCCGCCGGCTGGGCGAGAGAGGGGGCGTGGGCAGCAGCTCGAACTTCTTCCAGATGTCCTCGCTGGGCGCCGGCGGCTGCCGCTGCTGCTGGTAGAAGTCCTCCTCGTCGTCGTCGTCGTAGAAGTACGGCTGGTACGCGTCGTAGTCGTAGTCGTAGTTGTAGTTCTTACACGCCAAGCTCGCGCTCATCGGCATGGTGGCTCTTGGGGATAGAGAAGGACAGCGGTGAGCCGGACACACAGCATCGGTCAACAGACAAGAGACAAGACTGAGACAAGTGAGACTAGCTAACGCGTTCAGCCTACACGGCGCGCGCGCGCCCTGGAAACTCCAGAGATGTTTCCAAAAACAGCAGACGCATGCAAACCAAAATTAAAAATAAATAAATAAATAAAAAACATGCACGCGCAAACTAACCCCTCGCTGAGGACCCCTCCTCGCACGCCTACTTGTTATTAAAGTCAGCACAAGCACATCGGCCAAGACTCTTACCATGTATCAACAAAACGCACGCTCACAATCGGTCCGCGAGGCGACGGCACCACAAAAACAAGGCAAAAAGTAGTAAATCCAATATGTTCCCAGCCCGGTCCGGTGGTGCCTGGCAGCATGCAGAACGAAGCCTTCAGGTCCAAATCAGAGAGATAAACAGTGAAGCAGCAGCACTCCTCCGCTCCGCTCCTCTCCTCCTCCGCTCCGCTCTTCCCCTTCTGCGCGCGGCGAGTAGACTGACTCGCGCTTGTCAACGCACCGCCAATAAGTCCGGCTTTCTACTCCACTACGCCGAGCGTGCGTATATCCCTCCGCCCACTTTCCCGCCAAACGCGGGCGCGGTAAAAACTGTTTTTCAGACGCGCTTACTTTCGTATCCAGACGCGAAAACCTTTCCCTAACGTCGCCTAAAGAACCTTTGCAGTTTATTCGCTGCTATCTAGAACCTTTGTGGTGCTGCGTCGCTCGGACTGCAGCCACACTGGGACTATTTCTCCGCTCGGAGGGCTGGCGTGCGTGATGCGTATTTCTATGACGACAAACTGAATGAGTGAGCGGCTGGAAGCCCCGCGGGTCACGCAGCGGTTGGAAACGCGAACATATGTGTATATGTTTCTTGTATTGTGTGTGGTATTTCCACGCCGACGTAGAAAGTGGTGTGGCAGAAAGTAAATAATACGCGTCAGCTCTCAAATTAAACAGGGACCGTGTACGAAAGCGCTTAGCCTGGCTTCTTGCACGGTCCACCTTAAATGTCATGTACCTGCTGCACCCATTTAAGGTGGAGCGGGAACCGTGAGCAGCCGAGTAGGAAGCCGTACGTGTAGATTAGCTTTCTCTCTCTCTCTCTTTGTCTCTCTGGTGTCAAAATAAAGGAAGGGAAAGCTCAGAAAGTGGCCAAGTTGGATGGAGTGTTGGGTGTCAGTGGGGGGAAACAGCTGCCCACAGTGGGGGGCGACTGACATTCAAGTCTGTGCTTCACTTGGCAGCCATTTGTCCTTCACTTTGGTGGACATTCCTCGGAAAGATACAAGGCCTGGAATCTGTTTACAAACCCTTTTGGCTGGAAATGAGGTTCTAAAACCACCAACTGTTTAGTAGAAATTGGATCCAAAATAAAATGGGGCTACCTCATTAACATACACTTCCCCCATCCTGTCCACAGATATATGGTTCTTTAAAGGTTCTTTAGCAAAGCGGATGGTTCCACAGCCCAAAGATCTCTGCATGGGGAGATAGTTCTTCCGTTTTATGGAGAATGTGTGGTTCTTGACATTGCAGCAATAGATGGTCCTACATAGCCTAAAACCATTTCACCTTGCATGCTTAAATGGTTCTCAAGACTGATGGATCATGTAATGTAGATGGTTCTGTATAGCACGAAAGGCGGTTCTTGACATTGCAGCAATAGAAGAACCTTTTTTTGGTGGTACATAACCTAGAACCATTTCAACGTGCATACTTAAATGGTTCTCCAGACCGACGGACAGTGTAATGTATATGGCCCTGTATGATACCGAAATGGGTTCTTGACATTGTAGCAATAGAAGAACCCTTTCTTAGTGCTATCTCACCGTGCATGCTTAAATGGTTCTCAAGACTGATGGATCATGTAATGTATATGGTTCTGTATAGCACCGATATTATAAGGTATGTAATTCTATATGGCACCAAAAGGGGTTCTTGACATTGCAGCAATAGAAGAACCTTTTTTTGGTACTACAAAGTCTAGAACCATTTCACCGTGCATACTTAAATGGTTCTCCAGACTGACAGACAATGTAATGTATATGGCCCTGTATGATACCAAAAGGGGTTCTTGACATTGTAGCAATAGAAGAACCCTTTCTTAGTGCTACGTAGCCTAGAGCCATTTCACTGTGCATACTTAAATGGTTCTCCAAACTGACTGATCTTGTAATGTACATGGTTCTGTATAGAACCAAAAGGTGTTCTTGATGCTGCAGTACTAAAAGAAGCCTTATTGGTGCTTCCTAGCCAAGAACCATTTCATCATGCATGCTTAAATGGTTCTCCAGACTGACAGGTAATATAATGTATGTGGTTCTCTGTAGAACTGAAAGAGGTTCTTGATGTTGCAGTAGTAAAAGAAGTCTTATTGGTGCTATATAGCCTAGAACCATTTCACCATGCATGCTTAAATGGTTTTCCAGACTGATTGATCATGTAATGTGGATGGTTCCATATAGCACAGAAAGTGGTTCTTGACATTGCAGCAATAGAAGAACATTTCTCTTGGTGCTACATAGCCTAGAACCATTTCACCATGCATGTTTAAATGGTTCTCCAGCTTAGTAGATCAAGTATTTGGTCCTGTGTAGCACAGAAAATGTGTTGTGGACACCGTAACCCGTTTTGGTGTAATGCAGAACATTTAAAATGGTTCCATATACAATCGGTTCTCCATGCAAATAGTTCTAAATGGAACCATCGCCTTTACTAAAGAACCCTAGAAGCATCATGTGCAGCATAGCATCCTCTTATAGTCTATTAAGGTTAGATAGTTACTATTAGCCACCATGTTTCTTTAAATGGCCTATTAAATTAATTATATTATTAATTATTAATGAAATAACTATAAGATTGTTTTTGTCTCCACCACAGTTCAGTGTGTGTTTATGATTAATTTGCATAGAAACTGTATTTCAGGGCTTCTCGTCCACACAAGGTTCCTCACAGATGAACATAAACAGCAGATCTCCTGACCCCAAATCATGAGTTTGACTTTGCTGACATAGATGGGCGTACAGCGCCCCCTGCTGTTTGTTCCTGAGAACAACCGAGTGGTCAGGCACAGAGGATCATAAGCGGCAACAGCTCAGCTTCTGCTTTTGGTTCTTAGCCCTGAGGGACATTTTCCAAAATTGCTGTAATGTGAACTAAAACCACGGCACCAAGCCCGCCGCAGACCTCAGAGAGACTGTAGACAAAGGCTGTTCCACACTGGAGGTTCTGCCATAGCGTGCAAGGAAGACCTCAAAAACAGGAGATCGTCATCATCACTTATTGTTATTGTTATATAGTTACTGCTTGAGACCCCGATTCTCAAGCAGTCAAGGAGATGAATGAAGCAGAAGAGTTAAGTTATAGAAGCAACATGGAGGTCCTAAGACTAGAGCTTCCTACATACAACACAAACACAACAAAGGAACTTTCTGTACGGAAATCTGGGTTTATATAGATATACATCATACAAATCAATATTTGTGTTAAACAAAGTATGTGGTCATATACACTACGGCTCAAAAGTTTGTGATCACAGTGAAATGTTCTTGTTTTAATGGAGTATCTTCTTCCTTAACACAACAATGGACTGACGGGTCTCTAAAGAAAGTTGTTTCTTTCTGGTCATTGTGAGTCGGTCAGCAAGTCATCAACTGCTGATCTCAGATACTAAACTAACCTAGAATGTTGTTCCCTTTTATACTCACTTATTAGTAGAATGTTTTTCAGCTGTGCATCACAATTGAGCAAGAGTGTCCTAACAACCAATTAGTCCAATAACATCCTTAACTTGGATTGGCGGACGTACCAGGAGATTTAGACAGAGGACTGAGAATTACTGATAATAGAACTATATGTAAAAATAAGCCTCTATACAAAAATAGACTTTTATACAAACATTTTTATTCTTTAAAAATCATCTGATACACTTACATTAATTGTGAAATGAACCATATTGTTTGTGAAAATTGCATGAAAATAGCTTGAAATGAAGCTAAATCTTAATCAGTTTTTATTTTTTTTAATTTACGATTTATCTTACTTAATTTTGTCTCTGTTCTTATTGTTTATTTTATATTTTAAGTACATATTAAAATTCATTTTAATTTATTTTCAATCCCTTTTTGTTTAGCAATTGTAATGCTCGGCTACATTGCAAATGAGGGTCCCCCTCAATGTACTCCCGAGTAAAAAAATAAAGATTGATTGATTGATTGATTGAATACTGGATATATATGCATACTATACGGATCATATATACACACACAAACACACACACACACACAACACACACACACTAACAACAAACACACACACACACACACACACACACACACACATATACTATATATATAATATATATATATATATTTATATATATATATAATATATATATATATATATTATATATATAGTATATATTACTGTAGTGTTTAAACTGTCTGTGTTCTTCAAACTGGAGCTCAAGATATGATCTACTTCTCTCACAATAAGATATTCATGTTACTCTACCAGTATGTACTACTATGTAATCTACCATACATACAAACACACATACATACTCTTCCATACATACATACTCTACCATAAATACATACATACATACTCTACTATACATACCCCATACTCTTCCATACATACAAAAATATACACTCTACTATGTACATACATACTACCATAAATACATACTCTATAATAAATACATACATACTCTACCATACATACATACTCTACCATACATACATACTCTACCATACATACATACTCTACCATAAATACATACATACTCTACCATACATACATACTCTACCATACATACATACTCTACCATAAATACATACATACATACATATTCTACCATACATACATACATATTCTTCCATACCTACATACTCTACCATACATACATACATACATACATACATATTCTACCCTACATACATACATACATACTCTACAATACATACATACATACATACTCTTCCATACATTCATACATACATACATACTCTTCCATACATTCATACATACATACATACTCTACCATACATACATACATACTCTACAATACATACATACATACATACTCTTCCATACATACATACTCTACCATACATACATACATACATACTCTACCATACATACCCCATACTCTACAATACATACATACATACATACTCTACCATACATACATACTCTACCATACATACATACTCTACCATAAATACATACATACTCTACCATACATACATACTCTACCATACATACATACTCTACCATACATACATACTCTACCATAAATACATACATACTCTACCATACATACATACATATTCTACCATACATACATACATACATACATATTCTTCCATACCTACATACTCTACCATACATACATACATACATATTCTACCCTACATACATACTATCATACTCTACAATACATACTACATACATACTCTTCCATATCATTCATACATACATACATACTCTTCCATACATTCATACATAGCATACACTTCCTCTACCATACATACACACATACTCTACCATACATACATACATACATACTCTACCATACATACATACTCTACCATACATACATACATACATACTCTACCATACATACCCCATACTCTACAATACATACATACATACATACTCTACCATACATACATACATACATACTCTTCCATACATTCATACATACATACATACTCTTCCATACATTCATACATACATACATACTCTACCATACATACTCTACAATACATACATACATACTCTTCCATACATACATACTCTACCATACATACCCCATACTCTACAATACATACATACATACATACTCTACCATACATACATACATACATACTCTTCCATACATACATACTCTACCATACATACATACATACTCTACCATACATATATACATACTCTACCATACATATATACATACTCTACCATACATACATACTCTACCGTACATACATACATATATGCTCTACTATGTACGTACATACTCTACCATTCATACATACATACTCTACCATACATACATACATACTCTATCATACATACATACTCTACTATACATAAATACATACATACATACATACTCTACCATACATACATACATACTCTTCCATACATACATACATACTCTACCATTCATACATACATACATATTCTTCCATACATACATACTCTACCATACATACATACATACTCTACCATACATACATACATACATACATACTCTTCCATACATATATACATACATACATACTCTATCATACATACATACTCTACTATACATAAATACATACATACATACATACTCTTCCATACATACATACTCTACCATTCATACATACATACATATTCTTCCATACATACATACTCTACCATACATACATACATACTCTACCATACATACATACATACTCTACAATACATACATACATACATATTCTTCCATACTTCCATACTCTACCATACATCCATACATACTCTACCATACATACATACATACTCTACAATACATACATACATACTCTACCATACATACATACATACTCTACCATACATACATACATACTCTACCATACATACATACATACTCTACCATACATACATACATACTCTACCATACATCCATACATACTCTACCATACATACATACATACTCTACAATACATACATACATACTCTACCATACATACATACATACTCTACAATACATACATACATACTCTACCATACATACACACATACTCTACAATACATCCATACATACTCTACCATACGTACATACATACTCTACAATACATACATACATACTCTACCATACATACATACATACTCTACCATACATACATACTCTACCATACATACACACATACTCTACCATACATACATACATACTCTACCATACATCCATACATACTCTACCATACATACACACATACTCTACCATACATACATACATACTCTACCATACATACATACATACTCTACCATACATACATACATACTCTACCATACATACATACATACTCTACCATACATACATACATACTCTACCATACATACATACATACATACATACTACTATACATACATACATACATACTCTACCATACATACATACATACTCTACAATACATCCATACATACTCTACCATACGTACATACATACTCTACAATACATACATACATACTCTACCATACATACATACATACTCTACCATACATACATACTCTACCATACATACACACATACTCTACCATACATACATACATACTCTACAATACATACATACATACTCTACCATACATACATACATACTCTACAATACATACATACATACTCTACCATACATACATACATACTCTACAATACATACATACATACTCTACCATACATACATACTCTACCATACATACATACATACTCTACCATACATACATACATACTCTACCATACATACATACATACTCTACCATACATACATACATACTCTACAATACATACATACATACTCTACCTACATACATCTACTCTACATACATACATACATACTCTACCATACATACATACATACTCTACAATACACACACACATACTACTCTACCATACATACATACATACTCTACAATACATACATACATACTCTACCATACATACATACATACTCTACAATACAT